>CAMXCT020005366.1:0-17752 GCA_947184155.2 Cladocopium goreaui | reverse complement strand
GTTTCGTCTAAATTCAAAAACAGCGGAGTCTTGTCCACAAACTTCGTGTTCACGTAGTAGGAGAGTAACGGCCAAAAGGTTCTCACCTGACAGGGCGAAGCCGAGCAGGGAGGCTAGGAAAACATGACCACATGTGGGAGGAGGGCCGAATTGCAATGAGCTTGCCCGGCCCCATTTTTGGAGCCGGAAAACGGGCGCAAAAACACGACCGTGCTTGGCGCCTTAGCCTGCACCGTGACTGGGTCCCTGTGCACTTGTGGACGTAGGACTCGGCGCCGCAGGTTCCACTTGGCTCGGAAGCGCTGCCCCCATTGATTCACATGCCGGCGAGGCGGCAACCCCTCCAGGAGGCTGCCAAACCGCGCTTTCTCCCACGTGGCATAGACATCCAGCGATAGCGGTGCTACACCGACGTGGTTGCAAGCCAGAACCCAATTGAAAGTGTTAGCCTCTGCCAGAAAAGCGGCTGCATGCCGCACTGGCCGTGCCCAAGGAGTCGCGGAAGGTGAAAAAATGTGCTGCAAGTCTAAGTCTGTGGTGCTCAAAAACAAATCTTCCACCACAACCCGTGTTGTCCCTGAGGTCGGCTTGACTGCTGGCCACAGGGCAGCGAAGCGAAGCGCTAGCTCCATATTGCAGTCCGAAAACACATAGACGGCAACGATCGCTTTGCAAGCAAGAGGGCTAAAACCTCCAGAGGCTGCTTCCTTCTTTGCTCGGTATCTGGCATGCTTGGCTTGCACTCCGGCCGCTATGTTTCTGGCAAGGTCTGCTTGCAAAGTTGCAATGGTTTCTGCTAAAGCCACTGGAGTCGCCGCAGGTGCGTGAGCCATGGGGCAAGGCTGCGGCCACCTGGGTGCTGTCTTGGATGTCTTTGCATGGAAGCCTATACCCTTATGTTGCTGGGCTGTGACTCTGTGGCATATGAATGCGAAAAATTGGTGCTGTTACAGCCATGTCCTGTGACTCATGTGGCGCTGGATCCACACCGAAGGCCCGACAGAGCTGCTGCATGCAATCTGTGAGGGATGGCTGAGCGGCGGCTGCAACAGATTCTCCATGCTGACCTAAACACAACCTCCTGGACTGCAACTCCTAGAAGGAACCCTTGCAACTCTGAGAAACAATGCACGCACAGCATGCACCCACATGGCAGAAGCACATTGAGGGTTCAAGCAGCTGTAGACCCAAATCTCCCCCGCAGGCGGTTTCACAAACCTAACCCAAGCCATGCCTTTCTCTACCCATGCAGGCTGTTACTCCAAATGATAACACGGGCCGGTAAGCTGCACCAAATGCTGATTCTCGCGAATCCATGGTTCGTCATCATCCCAGTCAGTTGATTCATCTATGGTGATCACAATGGGGACCCTGAATAAATAAACCTGATATGAGAATATGTTCGGCTGTGACTGGCCTAAGCGATGAAAGTCTGGGTTTGCCTGAAATAAGGCCCGCTGAGATAGCACAAAGGACATAGAATTGCAATTGTCGAACAGGATAACGCCGTGAGAATCTCTGTCGTAATGTTGTAACTCAGCGGCCGTGGCACCCTGGACAGTTTGAATGAAAGGAGGCTTCTGGATATACGTAGGCAAAACGAAATGGAGGCATTTTGCCAAGGTGCTTTTGCCAGCGCGCGAAGGCGCCCGGAGCACAAGAAATTTGTACCGAGAATCTAAAATGGAATACTGTTGGGCCCAGTCTTCGACTCGGGCAACCACTTCTGGCAAAAATGGCTTTTGCAATGGCTGGAGCTGAGCTACCACTTCGGCCTGCTCACGTCGGAGGCGACTTTCGCTCTCCTGCTGCATGACTGCTTCCACAGCGCGTTTGCGGGTGATATAGCCCAAGCGCACCTGCAACCTGCTGCACACGGTGTTGACACTTTTATAGTGATAATTCTGGAGACATTGGCCCTCTTTCTGAAAATGCATCTATAGAATCAGAGACCCCAAGGCATTTTCAAGTTGACAATCTCTTTAGAATCGCTGCCCCCAAGTCACTCTCGTAGAGCCGTTTTTTGGTTGGGGGGGTTAGTTGGCCTTTATAAAATCAGGCTCCCCAAGTGTCATTCATTGACAGCTGACCTGAATGCTCCAGTTGCTCTTGCCTACCTTACCTTATGCATTCCCAATTTTATAGAGCTCAAAGGCTCCAAGTGTTCACTGTCAACCTCTTCGATTATATACAAGGATGATCAATGATGATGAAAGAATTGTTGTGGGAAATTTGTTCTGCCAATACTTCTCTATAGAATTGAAGAACATGACATACACCCAAAGAGAACAGATCCAACTATAGAATCGCAGTGGCTAAGGCTTTCTGCTGACTAGGACTCAGTGCTGTATTAAACATGAAATCTCTATAGAATCAGAGGCCCCAAGGTCCTCTATACAATTGAAAGCGTTGACACTGGGTAGGTACCCCTAAACAAAGCAGGGGGTTAAAACGCACCATTTTCCAGGACCCAACGTTCTTGATTCTGGAGAGGAAATTCCAAGGGGGATATTTGAAGGTATCTGAAGATATGTTACGGCCAAATTATTGCTTATGTTCGGACACGTTATCAGACTCGAAGCAGCACTTTTATAAACAACATAGGTGTTTGTGACGTTCCCTATTCTATGAAATGGACCTGCTATGAAGTGGTCCACTGAAATTCACATTGGGTTTATGTTATGTTCCATTTCATACAAATCTTTTCGGAGTTGGTCAATATTCTGGTACCCGAAAACTGCCCGCACGCCACCCTTTCGCGAACCGTTCGCGCCCCAGCAGAATCGGGACAAGGAATTCTGATTATGTTTTCGTGCGCATATGTGTTTATAAATAGTGGTATGCAGACCTCGTTGAATTTTAAGGTTTCTCCATCCCACTTTATTACTTGTATATTATGGTACACATATTCCAGACCACATAAAATATGATAAAGAAACATTTATAGTATGGGTTTAATCATTTCATCCGGACATGGGTTCTTCCCTTCCATATAGAGCTTCAATCAAGGGGGATCGATAAACAGCTATTGACAAGTCAACTGCAATGACACCGCCTAAAGCGAGTCTTTGGCATCCGCACCCCTGGGTCCATGTATATATATATAAATAGATATATATATCCATAGATAGATATAGATAGATATAGAAAGACATATATTTGTATAGATCTGTCTCGAAGAGATATATATATATATGTGTGTGTGCGTGTGTATCTAAATCTCTCGAAAAATGTCTCTATAGTATATCTACATATGCTGATCGCCATGCAGCCATGGAGCGTCCAATAAATGTGGACCCTGATGTATCTCCGGAATGAAAACAATGCTGCTTAACCCAGGCACGCGTACTGCAGGTACTGCTGATGAGAAAGCTTGTGCCCTCTCCACAGCGCATCCAGCCATCTGCCCTGCACTGTGTAGTCCTTGAACGCCTCGTAGGAGCTGGTGGCAACGAAATGGGTTCCTACCTGCACAGATCGCACGGGTGAATTCCACCCAGCACTCAAGGCATGTCAGCCGAGGAAATGATCTGGTGGTGGGTCCAGACAATTAGATTAGATGTGATGCTGGCGACGAAACAATCTACATATGCCGCTTGCTGTCAATTCCTGTCTCTGCAAACGGCCCTTTATCGCGAAGCAAAAAGTTTCTTTCGCGCATCCTTCGCGAACTGCATGTGTATCTTTCGCGCAACCCATGTTGAGCAATAACTCCGCTTATGAAGATTCAATCGGCACGGGCCAAATCACACCAAATTAGCACGGAAAAGTGCTTCATAGCCTTGCAAACATTCTGCTAGCATCACGGAATCCCCTTCGCGAACAGGTTCTTGCTGCTGAGGAACTTTTTAAGCAAGGCTTACTGGGCCACGCCCTTCAAAATGCCCTTTGACTTTACCTAGTCTTTTGCAGCACTTGCGTGCAACTGTCGTGCAAAGACTTGTCTCCGCAGACCACAGCCAGGAGCACGGGGGGGCGGCAAAGGAAAAGCAAACACCAGGTGCCTTGGTGTTTGGCTCCTGCAAAGTGTCCCTGTTCGAAGCTTGGCTGCTGCATTTCGCGGTTGTTTCTTGAGACTTCAGAAAGCAACGTTAGGCAGGACCAGCGGCAGGTGCAAGGATGGGCTTGGCCACCATGGTATTTGGCTCTGGCGAAGCGTGACCTTCGGAAGCTGGCTGCTACCTATGAAGGGAAAAGCCAATGTGCGGTCCCAGTCTCCTGCCGGACCCCCGGCAGCAGGGAGGCGGTGGTAGCCCTTAACAAGCGGTACTGTAGACAATGAGGATGATGCATTCCATCCACCGTTCGCGACACTTTCGCGAAGCAAACAGTTTCTGTTTCGCAAACAAACTTTCGCGCGGGGTCCCAGCACAAATGAACTGTGTTTGCAATTGAAAATCGTTATCAGGACCTTCAGATGGATCACCACATATATATGTTTATATGCAGAGATATATTTCGATATATCGATAGTGATAAATCTTGAATCAATGCGTACAAAGAAGAAGGATTGCCTATGCAAGACCAACCACGTAGATAGAGGTCCAATGAGTTCAGTTCATCCAAATCAGGCTCGTGGGTGCCCAGACCAAGGTGGCCTACAAAATGTTTGACTGCAAACACGATCTGCTGCAAAGCTGCCAGGTCTACTGATGATCAACTAGAAGCTACGTCATGCTGCTGCCACACGATCGGATTAGTGACAAAGGTGGCCTACATGAACTGCAACTTTCAACATGAGATAGAATGTCGTTACAAGGTAACCCAACGGAGATGCACCTTTGCAGCCCAAACGTAAAAATGTCCTTGGTCTGCCGCATCTCGCCAGCGTGCGCCCCGTGCCCGACATGGGGAAAGATTGGGCTGAATGCCCTTGAAACGGAGCGCCGTGCATGATTGCCAGTCGACGGGGCGGGCGAATTCCAGGAAGCAATGAATATGTAGACGGCCAGCATCCTCCGAACGCAAACTTGATTCCATCGTGGCACTCCATTTGCCGACCCACTCACACGTTGCAAGCCAAGTAAGGAACTCATCGAAATCCGCCAGCTGCAGCTGCAAGGAAGTGTAGGTTACCAACACTGCTCGTGCTCGAAGACGAAAAGGGCGGGCATCACCTGTGAAAAATGTGCAACGATGAAGTGGCTGCGACTAGGACTCATGACTATACCCCTTCTAGTTCAGTCTCTCCCATCTGCATGCAAGGCTGAGGCTTGCCTACTGTCACTGATGCATGTCCTGTCCATCCACTGCTCTAGGTCTCTTACCCTCCGGAAAGCACCGTCCCGGATGCAGGGACAGAATGGCAACTACTTGCGGTCTGACCTGGTCCTGGGGCTGCTGCCATATCCACATCCTCTTGGGTCGATGCTGCTGCACCAGCTTCGTCTGCTGCCGCAACGCCCTGCAAAGCTGATTAGAAACAGTGTGAACCAGAAGGCCGTGCAAACCCAGCGAATGGTAGCACCAACCAGGACGGCTGAGCAAGTCGCAGAAGGGTGAGAAATGTGAAAAGTGACCCGAACAATGGGTCGCAGTCTTTAGCACCCGACAAACAGGTGAGGCACCTCATAGAGGTCAATGATGTCTCGCAGCTTCTGAGTGTTACTCGGAGACAAGGTGCAGTTCTCCAGGCGCTGTCGTTGCGCTGCAAAGTCGGCGCGAGACAATTCACCCCGAAATTTCGGCACCTCGAGCTGGTTGGCTTGCAGCAGTTCCCGCAACGACCCGCACGCAGCACGCTTCCGTGTCGTGGAGGATCTCATGGCTCGGCCCAAGTGCAATGCGGAAACCTCCTGTTTGCATGGCATGTCTTGGGTGCAAGGCTCCAATGCGATGTGCTACGTCAGTTGCTTGCGACACCCCGCTTTGCTGTCAGGTGGCCCATTTCCTTTGGAGAGGGCTTGACACTAGAAACAGCAAGGAACTCACCAACACGTCCTTAAAGCAGAATGCAGGTCACAGGCTTGAGCATGAAAAAAGCACATGGAGCAGATAGTCTGCTAGGATTCCATTGTCACAAACAGCTGGACGTGCATATGGCCCACAGGTCTGGTAAAAGCGTGTCGACCGTTGACACCCAGGAATGCTGCTGATGATTTCCGCTAGAGAAATGTGACTGGTAGAGGCACGTGTCTGAGTAGCAATATCTACAGAGACGGCCTGCCCCAGAAACAAAACCGCTCACGGCCCATGTTTTCACCCGACGGGACTGCAGTTCTCTCCGGCTGCCGCTTCGCACACGTGCGATCCACAGACGCCATGCTGCGACAGCACTGCAAAAAAAAGGAATGGAAGCTGGAAGAAGGGGTGGGAAAGAGGTAGATGTGATGTGGGAACATGGCCGCTGCAAATGATGGAATGGATGTGCATGGGGGTAATGTCTCAAAGCTGCTGTTGCTGCTGCGCGCGACAGTACGCAATTACTATAGGCGGGACCGCAGCGGGACCGCGGCGGGACCGCAAACTGTGGGAATTCCCACGATTCCAGGTTGCAGGCGGGACCGGTCCCGCCGTCGGCGGGACCACTTTACCTGTGAATTTATAGGAGCGGGACCGCATACCCCGTTGGGGAATTATAATAATATACCAGGGGGGGTCAGGTGATGTTTTGGGGGTGGGGTGTGGGAAGATTCTTGGGGAGGTGATGTTTTGGAGGTGGGGTGTGGGAAGATTCTTGGGAGATATCTTGTCTATCTAGCGTTGTATCCCTGGATGTCTTCTAAATGGGGTCTCTGGACCGCGCATGTCTTCCAAGCGCTTTGTCTTCGACATGGCGCTTGCAAGTCTGCGGTTTCCAGCTTTCCCTCCTGCCGCGCTATGCCTTTGGCATTGGGATTTTCAGCCTTGACATGGTCTCATTCCAAGCGCTCTATGTCTTGACCATGGCGCTTGCAAGTCTGCGGTTGCCAGCTTTCCCTCCTAGTGTCCATGCCTTGGCATGGTGCTTTCGAACCTTCACATGGCCGCTCTCACTCCAAGCGCTCTATGTCTTTGGCATGGCGCTTTCCACATAGTGCACGGCTTGACTCTACTCATGCGGGCTTGCCATTGGATGCATGCGACGTGCCAGCAGCCACGTCAAATCACTCACATCAGCTTTCCTGCTTGTCGTAGGAAGGGGGGGGGGGGGGGGGGGGGGGGGGGGGGGGGGGGGGGGGGGGTGGGGGGGGGCGCTTCGTTTCCTTTCCTGCAGGCTATGGAGTACATGTCTTTCAACATGGGTTCAGCGTTCACATGTCCCACCTGCACTAACGAAAAGACACCGTATCCATGCATTTACATGCACTCTCCTGGTTCTGTAGTTCTTTGGGGGCTGCTGCTAACTGGCGTTTCAAATTTTTGCGCTCTTCCTTCAGCACAGCAACCCTATCAGCCGCGGCCGGTGGGGCTGCAGCTGCCGCGGCGTTTGCATCAGCAGCGGACATGGCACTCAAGGCGGGCGAACAACAGGCTTGCTCCACTCAAACTGCATGCAGTCCTCAAGATGATCCTGTGTTCTCTTTGTTCTTGCCTGGTACCTCCTTTTCACCCCTGTTCACGACCCCAGAAACATGGCTACGAGAATGTGACAAAATGGTCATGCACCGATGTACCCTGATAGTATGTCTGCCAATGTGTGCTCTGCCGCGCAATTTTCTCCCGGCTCGCACCTCGTCACAACAGAGCCGTGTACGCGTACGCCATACGGCGTCGCTCAGGCCAGATGCTTTGCATGGCTTCTTTAGAGGGCTTGCTGCCTGGAGGCATATGCAGTGGCATATCCATAAATTTTCGCAACTCCGTATGGAGGCGCGCCGTATCGGGCGGCTTCGCCGCACCAACAGATTCAAAAGTGCGTTTCCAACTCTTGCCGGCAAAGTAGCTGGGACACTGCATGAGTTCAAAAAGCCAGGCTAACGGGTCTATCAAACCCTCACAGGAACCTGCCTCAGTTCCTGGTACTTCCTCTTCAAATGTGTTTTCAATGGGTGGAAACCTGCTATATCTAACGGTTGGATTTTGTCTGTACATCCGGCTGGTATGTACAGGAGCTGGACACCATGGCGCCGAGCGCACACCATGGTTTCCTTTGCGAGATGTGAGGACGCAACATCCAGCAACAAGATAGGTTGAAAGGGATAAGGTTTTAAGACTTTGCCTAGATCGCGCACAATCTTGGTGATGTTCTTGCAGGATGTCCAAGCACTTTTCTGACGTACTATGTGCAGCGCCGTTTGTGGCAAGCGCCGCTGGCCCCTCAGCAACTTCTGTGTCAGCTTTGTCTCAGTCCCAAAAAGGTAGTGCGGCAACTTGCCTTGAATATGCGGCGCATCACAAATGATGCTCACATAGGTCAAAGCCCCTCGCACGTCTTGTTTCCGGACAGGCATGCGAAGACTGGCATGTCGTGGCAAAGCAAAGCAGCCGGGCAATTGCAGCATGGTGTAGGGAATGCTAGTTTCGTCTAAATTCAAAAACAGCGGAGTCTTGTCCACAAACTTCGTGTTCACGTAGTAGGAGAGAACTGCCAAAAGGTTCTCACCTGACAGGGCGAAGCCGAGCAGGGAGGCTAGGAAAACATGACCACATGTGGGAGGAGGTCCGAATTGAAATGAGCTTGCCCGGCCCCATTTTTGGAGCCGGAAAACGGTCGCAAAAACACGACCGTGCTTGGCGCCTTAGCCTGCACCGTGACTGGGTCCCTGTGCACTTGTGGACGTAGGACGCGGCGCCGCAGGTTCCACTTGGCTCGGAAGCGCTGCACCCATTGATTCACATGCCGGCGAGGCGGCAAACCCTCCAGGAGGCTGCCAAACCGCGCTTTCTCCCACGTGGCATAGACATCCAGCGATAGCGGTGCTACACCGACGTGGTTGCAAGCCAGAACCCAGTTGAAAGTGTTAGCCTCTGCCAAAAAAGCGGCTGCATGCCGCACTGGCCGTGCCCACGGAGTCGCGGAAGGTGAAAAAATGTGCTGCAAGTCTAAGTCTGTGGTGCTCAAAAACAAATCTTCCACCACAACCCGTGTTGTCCCTGAGGTCGGCTTGACTGCTGGACACAGGGCAGCGAAGCGAAGCGCTAGCTCCATATTGCAGTCCGACAACACATAGACGGCAACGATCGCTTTGCAAGCAAGAGGGCTAAAACCTCCAGAGGCTGCTCCCTTCTTTGCTCGGTATCTGGCATGCTTGGCTTGCACTCCGGCCGCTCTGTTTCTGGCAAGGTCTGCTTGCAAAGTTGCAATGGTTTCTGCTAAAGCCACTGGAGTCGCCGCAGGTGCGTGAGCCATGGGGCAAGGCTGCGCCCACCTGGGTGCTGTCTTGGATGTCTTTGCATGGAAGCCTATACCCTTCTGTTGCTGGGCTGTGACTCTGTGGCATATGAATGCGAAAAATTGGTGCTGTTACAGCCATGTCCTGTGACTCATGTGGCGCTGGATCCACACCGAAGGCCCGACAGAGCTGCTGCATGCAATCTGTGAGTGATGGCTGAGCGGCGTCTGCAACAGATTCTCCATGCTGACCTAAACACAACCTCCTGGACTGCAACTCCTAGAAGGAACCCTTGCAACTCTGAGAAACAATGCACGTGCAGCATGCACCCACATGGCAGAAGCACATTGAGGGTTCAAGCAGCTGTAGACTCAAATCTCCCCCGCAGGCGGTTTCACAAACCTAACCCAAGCCATGCCTTTCTCTACCCCATGCAGGCTGTTACTCCAAATGATAACACGGGCCGGTGAGCTGCACCAAATGCTGATTCTCGCGAATCCATGGTTCGTCATCATCCCAGTCAGTTGATTCATCTATGGTGATCACAATGGGGACCCTGAATAAATAAACCTGATATGAGAATATGTTCGTCTGTGACTGGCCTAAGCGATGAAAGTCTGGGTTTGCATGAAATAAGGCCCGCTGAGATAGCACAAAGGACATAGAATTGCAATTGTCGAACAGGATAAAGCCGTGAGAATCTCTGTCGTAATGTTGTAACTCAGCGGCCGTGGCACCCTGGACAGTTTGAATGAAAGGAGGCTTCTGGATATACGTAGGCAACACGAAATGGAGGCATTTTGCCAAGGTGCTTTTGCCAGCGCGCGAAGGCGCCCGGAGCACAAGAAATTTGTACCGAGAATCTAAAATGGAATACTGTTTGGCCCAGTCTTCGACTCGGGCAACCACTGCTGGCAAAAATGGCTTTTGCAATGGCTGGAGCTGAGCCACCACTTCGGCCTGCTCACGTCGGAGGCGACTTTCGCTCTCCTGCTGCATGACTGCTTCCCCAGCGCGTTTGCGGGTGATATAGCCCAAGCGCACCTGCAACCTGCTGCACACGGTGTTGACACTTTTATAGTGATAATTCTGGAGACATTGGCCCTCTTTCTGAAAATGCATCTATAGAATCAGAGACCCCAAGGTATTTTCAAGTTGACAATCTATTTAGAATCGCTGCCCCCAAGTCACTCTCGTAGAGCCGTTTTTTGGTTGGGGGGGTTAGTTGGCCTTCTATAAAATCAGGCTCCCCAAGTGTCATTCATTGACAGCTGACCTGAATGCTCCAGTTGCTCTTGCCCACCTTACCTTATGCATTCCCAATTTTATAGAGCTCAAAGGCTCCAAGTGTTCACTGTCAACCTCTTCGATTATATACAAGGATGATCAATGATGATGAAAGAATTGTTGTGGGAAATTGGTTCTGCCAATACTTCTCTATAGAATTGAAGAACATGACATACACCCAAAGAGAACAGATCCAACTATAGAATCGCAGGGGCTAAGGCTTTCTGCTGACTAGGACTCAGCGCTGTATTCAACATGAAATCTCTATAGAATCAGAGGCCCCAAGGTCCTCTATACAATTGAAAGCGTTGACACTGGGTAGGTACCCCTAACAAAGCAGGGGGTTAAAACGCACCATTTTCCAGGACCCAACGTTCTTGATTCTGTAGAGGAAATTCCAAGGGGGATATTTGAAGGTATCTGAAGATATGATACGGCCAAATTATTGCTTATGTTCGGACACGTTATCAGACTCGAAGCAGCACTTTTATAAACAACATAGGTGTTTGTGACGTTCCCTATTCTATGAAATGGACCTGCTATGAAGTGGTCCCACTGAAATTCACATTGGGTTTATGTTATGTTCCGTTTCATACAAATCTTTTCGGGGTTGTTCAATATTCTGGTACCCGAAAACTGCCCGCACGCCACCCTTTCGCGAACCGTTCGCGCCCCAGCAGAATAGGGACAAGGAATTCTGATCATGTTATCGTGCGCATATGTGTTTATAAATAGTGGTATGCAGACCTCGTTGAATTTTAAGGTTTCTCCATCCCACTTTATTACTTGTATATTATGGTACCCATATTCCCGACCACATAAAATATGATAAAGAAACATTTATAGTATGGGTTTAATCATTTCATCCGGACATGGGTTCTTCCCTTCCATATAGAGCTTCAATCAAGGGGGATCGATAAACAGCTATTGACAAGTCAACTGCAATGACAACGCCTAAAGTGAGTCTTTGGCATCCGCACCCCTGGGTCCATGTATATATATATAAATAGATATATATATATATATATATCCATAGATAGATATAGATAGATATAGAAAGACATATCTTTGTATAGATCTGTCTCGAAGAGATATATATATATGTGTGTGTGTGTGCGTGTGTATCTAAACCTCTCTCGAAAAATGTCTCTATATATCTACATATGCTGATCGCCATGCAGCCATGGAGCGTCCAATAAATGTGGTCCCTGATGTATCTCCGGAATGAAAACAATGCTGCTTAACCCAGGCACGCGTACTGCAGGTACTGCTGATGAGAAAGCTTGTGCCCACTCCACAGCGCATCCAGCCATCTGCCCTGCACTGTGTAGTTCTTGAACGCCTCGTAGGAGCTGGTGGCAACGAAATGGGTTCCTACCTGCACAGATCGCCCGGGTGAATTCCACCCAGCACTCAAGGCATGTCAGCCGAGGAAATGATCTGGTGGTGGGTCCAGACAATTAGATTAGATGTGATGCTGGCGACGAAACAATCTACATATGCCGGTTGCTGTCAATTCCTGTCTCTGCAAACGGCCATTTATCGCGAAGCAAAAAGTTTCTTTCGCGCATCCTTCGCGAACTGCATGTGCATCTTTCGCGCAACCCATGTTGAGCAATAACTCCGCTTATGCAGATTCAATCGGCACGGGCCAAATCACACCAAATTAGCCCGGAAAAGTGCTTCATAGCCTTGCAAACATTCTGCTAGCATCACGGAATCCCCTTCGCGAACAAGTTCTTGCTGCTGAGGAACTTTTTAGCAAGGCTTACTGGGCCACGCCCTTCAAAATGCCCTTTGACTTTACCTAGTCTTTTGCAGCACTTGCGTGCAACTGTCGTGCAAAGACTTGTCTCCGCAGACCCCAGCCAGGAGCACGGGGGGGCGGCAAAGGAAAAGCAAACACCAGGTGCCTTGGTGTTTGGCTCTTGCAAAGTGTCCCTGTTCGAAGCTTGGCTGCTGCATTTCGCGGTTGTTTCTTGAGACTTAAGAAAGCAACGTTAGGCAGGACCAGCGGCAGGTGCAAGGATGTGCTTGGCCACCATGGTATTTGGCTCTGGCGAAGCGTGACCTTCGGAAGCTGGCTGCTACCTATGAAGGGAAAGCCAATGTGCGGTCCCAGTCTCCTGCCGGACCCCCGACAGCAGGGAGGCGGTGGTAGCCCTTAACAAGCGGTACTGTAGACAATGAGGATGATGCATTCTATCCACCGTTCCACCCCCACCACCCCCCCCACCAACACACCCTCACAAAGGGGGGGGGGGGGGGGGGGGTGGGGGGGACAACCTCCCCCCCCCCCCCGACACTTCGCGAAGATTGAGGTTATTCTCGCAAAACAGTTTCTGTTTCGCAAACAATCTTTCGCGCGGGGTCCCAGCACAAATGAACTGTGTTTGCAATTGAAACTCGTTATCAGGACCTTCAGATGGATCACCACATATATATGTTTATATGCAGAGATATATTTCGATATATCGATAGTGATAAATCTTGAATCAATGCGTACAAAGAAGAAGGATTGCCTATGCAAGACCACCACGTAGATAGCGGTCCAATGAGTTCAGTTCATCCAAATCAGGCTCGTGGGTGCCCAGACCAAGGTGGCCTACAAAATGTTTGACTGCAAACACGATCTGCTGCAAAGCTGCCAGGTATACTGATGATCAACTAGAAGCTACGTCATGCTGCTGCCACACGATCGGATTAGTGACAAAGGTGGCCTACATGAACTGCAACTTTCAACATGAGATAGAATGTCGTTACAAGGTAACCCAACGGAGATGCACCTTTGCAGCCCAAACGTAAAAATGTCCTTGGTCTGCCGCATCTCGCCAGCGTGCGCCCCGTGCCCGACATGGGGAAAGATTGGGCTGAATGCCCTTGAAACGGAGCGCCGTGCATGATTGCCAGTCGACGGGGCGGGCGAATTCCAGGAAGCAATGAATATGTAGACGGCCAGCATCCTCCGAACGCAAACTTGATTCCATCGTGGCACTCCATTTGCCGACCCACTCACACGTTGAAAGCCAAGTAAGGAACTCATCGAAATCCGCCAGCTGCAGCTGCAAGGAATTGTAGGTTACCAACACTGCTCGTGCTCGAAGACGAAAAGGGCGGGCATCACCTGTGAAAAATGTGCAACAATGAAGTGGCTGCGACTAGGACTCATGACTATACCCCTTCTAGTTCAGTCTCTCCCATCTGCATGCAAGGCTGAGGCTTTCCTACTGTCACTGATGCATGTCATGTCCATCCACTGCTCTAGGTCTCTTACCCTCCGGAAAGCACCGTCCCGGATGCAGGGACAGAATGGCAACTACTTGCGGTCTGACCTGGTCCTGGGGCTGCTGCCATATCCACATCCTCTTGGGTCGATGCTGCTGCACCAGCTTCGTCTGCTGCTGCAACGCCCTGCAAAGCTGATTAGTAACAGTGTGAACCAGAAGGCCGTGCAAACCCAGCGAATGGTAGCACCAACCAGGACGGCTGAGCAAGTCGCAGCAGGGTGAGAAATGTGAAAAGTGACCAGAACAATGGGTCGCAGTCTTTAGCACCCGACAAACAGGTGAGGCACCTCATAGAGGTCAATGATGTCTCGCAGCTTCTGAGTGTCACTCGGAGACAAGGTGCAGTTCTCCAGGCGCTGTCGTTGCGCTGAAAAGTCGGCGCGAGACAATTCACCCCGAAATTTCGGCACCTCGAGCTGGTTGGCTTGCAGCAGTTCCCGCAACGCACGCACGCAGCACGCTTCCGTGTCGTGGAGGATCTTCATGGCTCGGGCCCAAGTGCAATGCGAAAATCCTGTTTGCATGCATGTCTTGGTGCAAGCTCCAATGCGAAGGGTACGTCAGTTGCTTGCGACACCCCGCTTGTGTTCAGGTTGGCCCATTCCTTTGGAGAGGGTTCTTCTTTTGACAATAGAACAGCAAGGATCACCACCACGTACTTAAAAGCAGGAATGCAGGTCCACAGGATTTGTGAGCATTGAAAAAACAGCACATGGAGCAGATAGTCTGCTGCTGGACGTGCATATGGGCCACAGGTCTGGAAAAAGCGTGTCGACCGTTGACACCCAGGAATGCTGCTGATGATTTCCGCTAGAGAAATGTGACTGGTAGAGGCACGTGTCTGAGTAGCAATATCTACAGAGACGGTCTGCCCCAGAAACAAAACCGCTCACGGCCCATGTTTTAACCCGACGTGACTGCAGTTCTCTCCGGCTGCCGCTTCGCACACGTGCGATCCACAGACGCCATGCTGCGACAGCACTGCAAAAAAAAGGAATGGAAGCTGGAAGAAGGGGTGGAAAAGAGGTAGATGTGATGTGGGAACATGGCCGCTGCAAATGATGGAATGGGAAGGATGTGCATGGGGGTATGTCTTAAAGCTGCTGTTGCTGCTGCGCGCGACAGTACGCAATTACTATAGGCGGGACCGCAGCGGGACCGCGGCGGGACCGCAAAATGTGGGAATTCCCACGATTCCAGGTTGCAGGCGGGCGGGGACCGGCTCCGACAGTCGGCGGGACCACTGTTACCTGTGAATTTATAGGAGCGGATCCGCATTTACCCCCGTTGGGACTTATAGTAATATACCAGGGGGTCAGGTGATGTTTTGGAGGTGGGGTGGGGAAGATCTTGCGTGGAGGTGATTTGTTTTGGAGGTGGGGTGTGGGAAGACTTCTTGGGGAGGATATCTTGTCTATCAGCGTTGTATACTGGATGTCTTCTAAATGGGGTCTCTGAACGCACGCATGTCTTCCAAGCGCTTTGTCTTCGAACATGGACGCTTGCAAGTCTGCGGTTTCCAGGCTTTCACTCTGCAGCCGCTATGCCTTTGGCATTGGGATTTTTCAGGCCTTGACCATGTTATCATTCCAAGCGCTCTATGTCTTGACCCATGGCGATTGCAGTCGCGGTTGCCAGCTTTTACCTCCTAGTGTCCATGCCTTTGGCATGGTGCTTTCGAAAACTTACCAATGGCCGCCTCACTCCAAGCGCTCTATGTCTTTGGCATGGCGCTTTCCACATAGTGCACGGCTTGACTCTACTCATGGGGGCTTGCCATTGGATGCATGCGACCTGCCAGCAGCCACGTCAAATCACTCACATCCAGCTTTCCTGCTTGTCGTAGAAGACGTCTTCGTTTCCTTTCCTGCAGGCTATGGAGTACATGTCTTTCAACATGGTTTCAGCGTTCACATGTCCCACCTGCACTCACGAAAAGACACCGTATCCATGCATTTACATGCACTCTCCTGGTTCTGTAGTTCTTTGGTGGCTGCTGCTAACTGGCGTTTCAAATTTTGCGCTCTTCCTTCAGCACAGCAACCCTATCAGCCGCGGCCGGTGGGGCTGCAGCTGCCGCGGCGTTTGCATCAGCAGCGGACATGGCACTCAAGGCGGGCCAAAAACAGGCTTGCTCCACCCAAAACTGCATGCAGTCCTCAAGATGATCCTGTGTTCTCTTTGTGCTTGCCTGGTACCTCCCTTTCACCCCTGTTCACGAACCCCAGAAACATGCTACGAGATGTGAACAAAATGGTTCATGCAACGATGTTAACCCTATAGTATGTCTGCCATGTGTGCTCGGGCCGCGCAGTTTTTTTCTCCCGGCTCGCACCTCGTCACAACAAGCGTGTACGCGTACGCCATACGGCGTCGCTCAGGCATATGCTTTGCATGGCTCTTTAAGGGCTTGCTTGCTGCCTGGAGCATATGCAGTGGCAATCCTAAATTTTCGCAAACTCCGTATTGGGTTCGCCGTATCGGGCGGGGGGTGTGGACCTCTACGCATCCAACAGAATTCAAAGTGGCGTTTCCAACTCTTGCCGGCAAGTAGCTGGACAACTGCAATGAAGTTCCAAAAAGCCAGGCTATAACGGGTCCTATCAAAAAAAACCCTCACAGAACCTGCCCTCGTTCCTGGTACTATTCCTCTTCAATGTGTTTTTCATGGGTGGAAACCTCTATATCTAACGGTTGGATTTTGTCTGTACATCCGGCTGGAATGTACAGGAGCTGGACACCATTGCGCCGAGCGCACACCATGGTTTCCTTTGCGAGATGTGAGGACGCAACATCCAGCAACAAGATAGGTTGAAATGGATAAGGTTTTAAGACTTTGCCTAGATCGCGCACAATCTTGGTGATGTTCTTGCAAGATGTCCAAGCACTTTTCTGACGTACTATGTGCAGCGCCGTTTGTGGCAAGCGCCGCTGGCCCCTCAGCAACTTCTGTGTCAGCTTGGTCTCAGTCCCAAAAAGGTAGTGCGGCAACTTGCCTTGAATATGCGGCGCATCACAAATGATGCTCACATAGGTCAAAGCCCCTCGCACGTCTTGTTTCCGTACAGGCATGCGAAGACTGGCATGTCGTGGCAAAGCAACGCAGCCGGGCAATTGCAGCATGGTGTAGGGAATGCTAGTTTCGTCTAAATTCAAAAACAGCGGAGTCTTGTCCACAAACTTCGTTTTCACGTAGTAGGAGAGTAACTGCCAAAAGGTTCTCACCTGACAGGGCGAAGCCGAGCAGGGAGGCTAGGAAAACATGACCACATGTGGGAGCAGGTCCGAATTGCAGTGAGCTTGCCCGGCCCCATTTTTGGAGCCGGAAAACGGTCGCAAAAACACGACCGTGCTTGGCGCCTTAGCCTGCACCGTGACTGGGTCCCTGTGCACTTGTGGACGTAGGACTCGGCGCCGCAGGTTCCACTTGGCTCGGAAGCGCTGCTCCCATTGATTCACATGCCGGCGAGGCGGCAAACCCTCCAGGAGGCTGCCAAACCGCGCTTTCTCCCACGTGGCATAGACATCCAGCGATAGCGGTGCTACACCGACGTGGTTGCAAGCCAGAACCCAGTTGAAAGTGTTAGCCTCTGCCAGAAAAGCGGCTGCCTGCCGCACTGGCCGTGCCCACGGAGTCGCGGAAGGTGAAAAAATGTGCTGCAAGTCTAAGTCTGTGGTGCTCAAAAACAAATCTTCCACCACAACCCGTGTTGTCCCTGAGGTCGGCTTGACTGCTGGCCACAGGCAGCGAAGCGAAGCGCTAGCTCCATATTGCAGTCCGACAACACATAGACGGCAACGATCGCTTTGCAAGCAAGAGGGCTAAAACCTCCAGAGGCTGCTTCCTTCTTTGCTCGGTATCTGGCAGGCTTGGCTTGCACTCCGGCCGCTCTGTTTCTGGCAAGGTCTGCTTGCAAAGTTGCA
>CAMXCT020005365.1:0-17776 GCA_947184155.2 Cladocopium goreaui | reverse complement strand
CTCTGAGAGAAACATTGAAACGAAAGAAGGACTTCGATTGAAAGCCAGGAGGAGTCTAACGAAAGAGAGAGGTTGCAAACGAATGTGAGGAGTCGAACGAAACAAGACAGGGCTTGAACGAAAGAGGACAGGCTCTGACGGAAGAGGACAGACTCTGACGGAAGAAGGTAGGCTTCAACGGAAGAGGATAGACCCGAACGGAAGACTCTTAGCGGAAGACTCTTGTAACGGAAAGGATGGATCCGAACGGAACAGGACAGGCCGCTAGCCCAGCAGAAGAGAATAGACTCTAACGATCCCCCTTGGATTTTTTTAGGGGTACCTGTCCAACGTCAACGTTTGCGATTTTGTCGTGGACGTTGGTGTCAGCAATTCTATAGAGATTTCATGTTGAAAACAGCATTGGGTAATAGTAAGCTAAGAGTCTTGTCACATCTGTGAGGGAACATCTACCAACAAGGCTATCAGATAAACATCATCATCATCATCATCATCAGCATCAGCATCAGCATCATCATCATCATCATCATCATTTGAGCCACGAAAAAACCTCAATGTATTGTTTATGTAAGGGAGTTATACTACATCACTTTCGCGAAACAGAAATGCTGGGTCGCGAAAGATCGCGAAAGTAATTTGCTTCGCGAAAGGTCGCGAAAGAGAAGTTTAAGATATTTCAAATTGTTTGTTTTGTTCAAGATGGCATGTCTTAGAGACGTTTCGAAGCTGACAGGCAACAAGAGGCTGAGAGGTGTCAAGAAGCTTAGAAGCGTTTAGAGGCTTAGAGGCGTTTAGAGGCTTCGAGGCGTTTAGTGGCTTCGAGGCGTTTGGAGGCTTAGAGGCGTTTAGAGCCTTAGAGGTGTCAAGAAGCTTAGAAGCGTTTAGAGGCTTAGAGGCTTAGAGACTTAGAGGCGTTTAGAGGCGTTTAGAGGCTTAGAGGCGTTTAGAGGCTTAGAGGCGTTTAGAGGCTTAGAGGCTTAGAGGCGTTTAGAGGCTTAGAGGCGTTTAGAGGCTTAGAGGCGTTTAGAGACGTTTAGAGACGTTTAGAGGCTTAGGGGCGTTTAGAGGCTTAGAGTCGTTTAGAGGCTTAGAGGCGTTTAGAGGCTTAGAGGCTTAGAGGCGTTTAGAGGCTTAGAGGCTTAGAGGCGTTTAGAGGCTTAGAGGCGTTTAGAGGCTTAGAGGCGTTTGGAGGCTTAGAGGCGTTTAGAGGCTTAGAGGCTTAGAGGCGTTTAGAGGCTTAGAGGCGTTTAGAGGCTTAGAGGCTTAGAGGCTTAGAGGCGTTTAGAGGCGTTTAGAGGCTTAGAGGCGTTTAGAGGCTTAGAGGCGTTTAGAGGCTTAGAGGCGTTTAGAGACGTTTAGAGACGTTTAGAGGCTTAGGGGCGTTTAGAGGCTTAGAGGCGTTTAGAGGCGTTTAGAGGCTTAGAGGCGTTTAGAGGCTTAGAGGCTTAGAGGCGTTTAGAGGCTTAGAGGCTTAGAGGCGTTTAGAGGCTTAGAGACGTTTAGAGGCTTAGAGGCTTAGAGGCGTTTAGAGGCTTAGAGGCGTTTAGAGGCTTAGAGGCGTTTAGAGGCTTAGAGGCGTTTAGAGGCGTTTAGAGGCGTTTAGAGGCTTAGAGGCTTAGAGGCGTTTAGAGGCTTAGAGGCGTTTAGAGGCTTAGAGGCTTAGAGGCTTAGAGGCGTTTAGAGGCTTAGAGGCGTTTAGAGGCTTAGAGGCTTAGAGGCGTTTAGAGGCTTAGAGGCTTAGAGGCGTTTAGAGGCTTAGAGGCTTACGGGCTGCCTCCGGACATTAGAGACTTAGAGGCTTAGAGGCTTACAGGCTGCCTCCGGACATTAGAGGCTTAGAGGCTTAGAGGCTTACAGGCTGCCTCCAGACATTAGAGGCTTAGAGGCTTAGAGGTTTAGAGGCTGGCGACGAACTGGAACCCCCCCTCCCGCTACGATGAGTTGCGGGATGTGATCATTGCGGGGGGAGAAGATCATCTCTGGGTGTGTGCGCAATCTGCCGCCAAGCGTTTGGGTGTGTGCGGCTGTGAAAGGCTTCAAAGACTCCCCCCAAAATCAAGGAAATTTGCGAGAACTGCCCGTAGCTCCTAACTAAGATTATCCGCAGGTGCGATGCTGTGAAATACCTCAGTCAAGGGACGTCATGAGTCGGAGCAGATCCCTCCAGACCTCCAATCTGCCGGTGCTTGAGGTTTGGTCCCTGCTGGAGCCCATCATTTGGTGAATAGCCTCCAGTGGGGCACTTAGATCTGTCAGGTGGGAAACGTTGGATAGCCTTCCACGAAAAAGAATGGGAACAGGATAGTTGACTTTATTCGTTTTCAAGAAGTCTCAATGATCACACCAGCTCTTTTGCTTCGCAAACGTTGTTTGAAGCTCAGAATTTGTCCATGAAATGAAAGACATGAAAGATGCTCCATGTTAGGAATGAGAAACGCCATTTCTCCATGTACACCTGAGGACCAATGCCAGCTGTACCATCTTGATGGTCGGATGTATGGTGTTGCTCTCAGCGCGTCCTGGAGATCTGGCTGCTGATCAGTAGATACCATAGCAAGTCTATAGCAGGTTTGGGTACCAATTGCTGCCGCTTGGCCTGTCCCAAGAGGATCCTCAACCTCTCTTACTTCAAGCCCTGCTCCGGCGTTTTTTGGGAGGGGAACCAACGTCCCCACTGAGGATGGCTCCGTTCTGAAGCTGAGTCCGAGCCTTAAAGATGGCCAACACCCAGCTGATCCTCCAGCGTTTGCCAGGAAAGAGGCCCTCTAACAACAAGGAAAGAATGATTCTCCGTGAGTCTATCCTCTTTGCACCACTTACATATCTTAATCTCCATGACACTGACACTCCATGTGTCCCATGTGTCAGAGAGCTTAGCGTCTCAGAAGGCAATTCTTTGGGTATCAAACATCCGACATTCAAATCTCAATATTTCCAATGAGTCGTAGCATCTTCCTAGCGTTGTATCTCTAAGGCCTTCCCAATGTCATGAACTCAGCATACGGCGGTGAAGGGTGGCTGCGTTACCTCTTTGCACCGGTTGACAAGAGCGTTTGCCAGGAAAGAGGCCCTCTAACAACAAGGAAAGAATGATTCTCCGTGAGTCTATCCTCTTTGCACCACTTACATATCTTAATCTCCATGACACTGACACTCCATGTGTCCCATGTGTCAGAGAGCTTAGCGTCTCAGAAGGCAATTCTTTGGGTATCAAACATCCGACATTCAAATCTCAATATTTCCAATGAGTCGTAGCATCTTCCTAGCGTTGTATCTCTAAGGCCTTCCCAATGTCATGAACTCAGCATACGGCGGTGAAGGGTGGCTGCGTTACCTCTTTGCACCGGTTGACAAGACTTTGTCTACTGTGATGCCAGTTGTTTTGGGCGCGCTATTTTCACTTTTAGTGGTTTACGTGTTTTTGTTCTCAGCTGCTGGTGCTTCTTCCCCAGCCGTTTTTTTTTCTTTGGTGTGTGCTCTCTTCTTAAATACCTCATTGAAATGGCTGCATTGAGGGGGAGGAACTGATGTGCAAGACGCTTCACAGTCCCTACAACGGTGGAACAGCACAGGCAGGGAACTTGGTCAAGTCTGTAGACGATAGCTGCGTCAGTCGGTTGTGGATCAAATCTGGAGACGTAGATATGGGATATGGGATGATGTTTGATGTTGGGCATTTCGTCTATTTCAGCAATCCAAATTATAAGTTTGAGTTCATGCCTGTTTGGTAAAATACAGTGACAACTCTAATCAAAGTCAAAGGACTCAGAGCTGGGAACAGGGATGGTGTGCGGGCAACCTCTTGCAGGTCGTCTGCAGCCGAGACAGCCTCACTCTCAGCTCTGGCGGGTCATTGGGAGTTGACCAACAAACTTTGGGTCAAAATCTAAGCTGCTGGGATACAGAAACTGATGGGAGGGTTGTCTTATTCAAGTAGAGGGGGGATACCAAAAACTGCAATTCAAACAGAAATCATGATGAGAAACCAGGGCCTTGGGGGTACCCAATTCTTAGACACCCATATAGTAATTTCGTTTGAACCAAACCGGCCGTTGCCCGAGTTGCCACATCTTAGAACCCCTAAACTTCAACACAGAACCCAACCCATGGACTGGGACGAGTATTGTCCAATACACTGGCCATATTTTGGGTTCCTTTGGGTGAATCATAACATCTACAGACCTGAGGTACTGTGGCCATGAGCACTGGTGGCGCAGCCGGGGTTGCCCAGGGAACAAGCTGTCAGTGTTGAAAATTAATGGTGGCTGGGTAGCTGGCACCTTATCTCTTGCTGGAAACTTAGATGCCTGCAATATCCGAATCCTTTTTTGGTCGGACCCTGGAACGCCTTTCATGTAACATTAAAAGTGTCATCGCTTTGCACTTTTAGGACGGACCTTGGGGCACACTAGGAATGTGCAAGAATGTCAGACTTGAAAGTCATCCACTCAGGGTGAACTGGAACCCCACTTGTTTTTCCGCACTTGAAATGGACCTTCCCTGGAATCCATTTCGGAAGTTATGTGTGCATGTCAAGCTTCAAGAATCCTTCAGCCACAGGTTGGCTGCTGTTTTTCGGGCACGGATTGCATTGAATGATTTGCAAATTTCCAGGGTCCACAACTTGGGAATCGGCTCTAAGGATGGGATCTTGGTGTGGAGCGAACCTGGATCTGAAATCACCGTGGCTCCTGCCAGCTGCTGAGAGTTGTGAGTTTGGGACATGTGACCTGGGTGTTTACCCAAACTGGCATTTCCCCCTTTCATCAGGGCTTCCTCCATGAAGTTCCATGAAAAGGCGATGAAACGCACTTGGATGACCAGCCATGACCGCCCTCAGGACGATACTCATCTCAAGGGTCCAGATGCATCAGCCTCAGAGCCACGATCGGTTGAATGATGATTGTGTTGGGTTGCGTGTTGAGGATAACCCAGTAGTGTTTGCGGGCTTGCGAGTGCAACTGAATGATTCAGGATACCCGAAATCTCGAAATCCCAGAATTGCCATACTGATACTTGCGGAAAACATAAAAACACGTGAAAAACATGGTGCCCTGCAGTGCCCTTGAATCAACCTATGGAAAGGACTGATAGCCCCGCCCGAACCACCCTCTTCCAACAGGATGAAGCATTCGGTGATGAGAGTGCGGCGCAGTTTGCCTTTGAGTGGGGCTGGCACAGGTTGCAGGTTGTGGCAGCTCGGGGTAATATTGGCCACTGGAAACATATATGAATCATTATGAACCATTGGGTTATGAATCGTACAATTGGTGAAAGAATCATGATTTTGATTTGGGGCCTGAACTTTTACTAATCCTCCACAATTTACGAAAAAATGGAATGAAGTCCCAGTACTCGTACCGCTACCCTTTGCCAGGTTGGATGACACTGACGTCAACGCATTTCCCGCTTGGGTTCCACCTGCGGCAGGCGGGACACCCTGCGCAAAATGTTGGGGAGCAGGTTTCACAGCCCATCAACCGATAGGTTTTCTAGCGCGGATATGAGCGCAATTCCTGAGGACGCGTAATGACTTTGTGGCTACCTGTGACAGAAAGCCTACTGCCACCGAAGAGTTGCGAGACAAGCACTGAAACTGCGAAATGGGTTCGATGGCCAGGGCCACTTGGGATCGTGACACCACAGCCATTTCTAGATGATTATTCCATATCTTTCCCATCAAAAATTGGGATTGCGATGTTAGATTGCGATGTTAGATTCCCGGAGGGCCAGGTGGCTCAAACGTGTTGGCATCCACACGCGGCTGGACTCACGCTTCCAGGTGCTGATGCCGCGAAGGGCGATGACGAGGACAGATGATTTTTGTTGGTGGGATATGGCCGCTATGGGATTCCATGTGAAAGCTCTAGAGGTATGATCAGCATTTAATTATGCTTCAAACATCTTCAAACAGATATTACCAACCTTATCAATCCTTATCAAACATTGTGACAATATCTCTGGATTTTTTTTACCATCAGAGGAGGAGGTACTGCAATATACTGCAATATGGATGCATATTTTGCATATATCTTGCTTGGCAGGAAGTGGAGCTTTCGGCCCAGCACTCAGTGGATCTTTCTGTGGCTCTCTGGGCTGTTCCGAGGTGCACATTTGAAACTACTCAAAGTTTCGTTTGAATCAACTGGACGGGTATGACAGCTATATATAAATATAATATAATTGATATTTGCTGTTTTGGGTATGTGCGACAAGTTTAGACCCCAGATACTAACTAGTACTTTTTTCCTGAATTGAAGAATTTGTTTCCTGAGCGCAACGATGCCTAATCAATGGATCAATCCAACACCATAAACATCCATAAACCAAATCCAATGACTTTCCATTTGCGTCTTTTGATCATCCCCCAATTGGCTGTTTCTTCTAAGCTTGAGCTTCCGGTCTAAGCTGGTGGGCAATCTCAGGAAGAAGCTGCGGCCAAGCGAAAGCTGATGACTCATGAGGTGCTGCCATTTTTTCAACTCACAAATTTTGTGTTTTTAATGATGGAACATTTACACGAAAGCCCCATATTTGCCAGGTAAGTCCATTGCAAGTCCATGGTAAATCCACGGTTTCCTGCAGGTTTTCCCACCACCCGAGTGACCCACGCTTCAACGCTGCGGCAGATCGAAGCCTTGCGAAAGAAGCTGCGCATCCTCGTCGATCACAACAGAAACGCGCCGGATTTGGAAAAGCTCGCAGCTCAGTTTTTCGATGCCCACCCCCAAGCCACAAGCCAAATGCAGTTTAACTGGAGTATAATCCTAATGGATCCTAATCCCAGAACACCCAGTCGTCACTAGGTTACAAACTGCTTCCTCACCCAGTTGCTTCCACAATAGTTCAGTTCATAGATGGTTCTATAATAACTAAATGACTTCACAGAGTATATATATAGTTATATAATATATATAGTTATAGTTATCCTATAGTTCATAGATGATCGCATGGCAGATTATATCGATGATCTTATTTTTGCTGGTTGATATTCCCATTGCCCCAAGCAGCGAAGGTTGGATCGCTCGGAGTTCTGCGTGGACTTCGAGGAACGCGACGCCATTGGAGCCAAGTCCAAGGACAGCGGCGACTTGGGGACTTGGGGATGGATGGTTTGACCTCCAGTAAAGCTATTGAAGTTGCTGGGACTTTACATAAAATCCCATAAAATCCCCCATTAAATCCCACGTGTCTAGTTGGGGATGGATGATTCAAGAGGATGTCACCAACAAAAACATGGATTTCAAGCAACAAGAATGGGAAGCCGAGGTTCAAACACTTCGTGCCCTCCCATACCCAGACACAAGCTGATGTTATTGGGATGAGTGCCTCAGCTCCACCTCCAGCTTTTTTTTTGAATCAGCAATTTTAGACCCAAAGATTTCAGGGCGAATGTTCCACGACTGTTCCCATGAGATCCTCGAACCAACTCTCCTGGGAGGAGCGCTGCGACGCCCTGCGGGCGGAGATCGAGCACCAGAACGTAGCCAGGCCGACGGGGGCTGTAGCTCTGAGGAGATCCACCACAGATGGTTGATTTCAGAGAAAATACCAATGGTCTTTACGTGGTTTTACATGTCCTTCATGGCTTTATTTATTGGAACTAAGTTCCAATCTGCACAGAGTCAATTTGGGATCAAATGACTTAAATGTGTGTGGATGATGTCTTTGAAAATCTGGAATCATGGAGATTTGGAAGCCACCAATGACAGCCAGGAAATCAGCAAACAAACAGCAGGGGCATTGGGGGTCAACGGACGCAACGTTCATCCCGTGAGGCAGTTGATTCGAGATCGGCTCATCAAAGAGTGTGGCCCTCAGCAACTTGAAATACGAGGATTTGCTTGGAAGGAGGCAGAAAACCACGATATTATCATACTCCATGACTTGAAAAATGTGCGCCAGTTGCCATTGAACATACTCAAAGTATCTCAAACTTTCCATTCTGAGGTCATTTCTAGATATTTCTAGAATTTCCAGCAAAACAACATTTTTACAATCAGGGCATATCAAAGATCCGCTATACTATACATATATTCCATGAATTTCCATGATACCACCAGCATCACCAGCATGGTTCCGTCCATCACGACCGAGCTACAGAGGTTTTGGGATCCCATGCGCGGCAAGGGCTGTCAGATCACCTCCCTGACCTCGACCCTGGCCGTGTCCAACTACCCCGAGCGGACCGTCAGTGAGGCCTGGAGACCTGGGTAGGTTGGGAAGAACTGGTTGAAGGAATTTCGCAGTTTGATGATGTTTGATATGGAAATGGAAACATGAAACAACTGGCAATTGAGTTTTGTGGAAATTGTTGTTTTGAATTGACTATTCGGCTGTTGTGCACCCAGGAGGAAAGCACCATCACACGCAAGCTGCGAATGCTGCGCAAGAGCGAACAGCTCGAATTCCAAATGCCCAGGCCTCAGGGTGAAACGATGGAGTCCAAATCCACAGATCATGTCATGATTCATGAACTCACAATGTTTTGTCTGACAAGAACTAGAAATCACACTTGGTATTGCTCACAGTCAGTGTTTTCCAGTGGTGGGTTGCATTTACCCAGGCTGAAGGACTCCAGTTGTCCCACGGAACTGAAGAAAGACATGGTGCTGGACGTGGATCACTTCGCCTCAGGCTGTGGATTGAGCTTCCCTCATGGGAGTTTACCATCAAAAAGTGTGGAAGGGAAGTTCTACTGGAGATGTGCGGGATGATGGCAATCCGCAATCCATGCTACAATCTACTTTTGACCATGGCATGTATAAAATAACTTTGTTGTCATTTGTTGGATGCGTGCTACACTAAACCGCCTGGGGATGAAAAAGTGGACAGGGCAGGATTGATAGGACATCTATCTTCAAACCCCAGGGTGATTCAAAGAAAAGATCGAAAACGGCCAATTGTTGCTGTAGTGTTTCGATGCGAGACTGTGCCATCCATGAAGTAGCAGGTCATTGCTTGTGTTGTGGCTCCACCCAGCTATCACCCTTGGGTAGTACCTTGTAGTCCTGTAGTACCACCGCCGGCTCTGAGAGGCAAAGAACAGTACGTGGTGAATTGGTGGCCGGGCGCGCATAGCAAGGCGGGAGGGTGCCGGGGTATGGTCAAGCAGACAGGATCGAAGCCACGTTCTGCACTTGACTTTTTGCACTGGAACTTGTTGTGTTCAATTTTTGCACTTGTTGTTTGCACTGTTCATGTCATGCGAAGGGTGTGGCCTGAAAGGTGCCGAATCTCTGAACTAAATTAGCATTAGTTGAGGTGCTTCAAAAGACCATTCTCGCCGCATCCCGCAGTAGCAGGCTCTGTTCAGAACAAGCAGTGCACAGATACAAGATACTGAAGATAATGTATAGCTACTTTGAAGCGCAGTAAGCCATACATATTCCTCTATATACTCAAACTTTGAGCTTTTCAACTCTGCATCCATAGTGGGCAGATTGGATTATCTGAGAATTGCCATAGATCTTCTATGATCTTCTAAATTTTCCAACTTCTAAGCAATCCTGCACTGCATACCACCTCTCAAGGACAGTCCACCAAGTGAAATCAAGATCCGAGCAGTCAGCAAGTCAAGCTCTCGCTGCGGCATAGCAGCCCGTGTTGGTGTTATCGAGTGCCAACCTCAGCACAACACAGTGGGATGGCCGATCAAGAGATCCTTGGTCAAGTTATGCACCCCCTTCTTTTTTAAAACATATAGCCGTGTAGCATTAATTGCAAGTGCAAAGTGCAAACCACAATTTGAAATGATGCTTCGTTCTTCTTGCAAAAACGTCATGTATTCGCAGTAGAATGTGGCTAGGTTTACCAACAAGCAGCACCATCCCCATAGAAGATAATGCGTGCCAACCCAATAGGTCCAGTTGCAAGGGACTGTATCTCGCCCTCACCTCAGGATTGTTTGCAAGTTCAGTGCCACAAGAGACCTGGCCACCTATGCGCGTCCTGGTCAAGAAGATGAAGATGCATACATAGCTGCAGAGGCAGCCACCATGTGGGATAACATCCCTGCCATTCGCAACCATGCGAACGAGATCCTGAGATTGCTTGGCGCTGCAACTGGAGAAGAGCCGCCAGTCAGGACCTCAGACAGGGTCGCGTAGGTAACGGCTTGATTTGCAGGTGGAAAATGGTGGACATGCTTTCCGTTTTAACACCAGAGTTAGGTGCAAAACGAGGTGGGCCTGCCTGCAAAAATGAGGTAGATCAAAATTGAAGGCTTTAGGTGTTAGGGATCAAAACGAGGCAAGGTAGGGTCCGCCTCGCCTTTTGCAGTAACCTCACAACTTATATATGTCCCTCAAATGAACAATGATGAATGATATTGAATGATTATAGCTTTTATTGGGTGGAACAAAATTGGGGCTTAGGGGATTTTAGGGGTGTTCCAAGCCCGTCCCCTGTAAATGGTCGTGAGACGGCTCCGCACCAGGCTGACCAGATCCTGAGACTGGAAGATCTGAACAATGTCCTGGGTGTGTTCTGGGCGGTTCACGAATGTGCCAGGGACGCAGCACACCCAGCTGCGCGTCAGAACTGGAGAGCCGCCTCTGGACAAATCGTTTCTGCCAGTCGGAGAGCTGAGGAGCTGCTGCAGCCATCCCTATTCGTGGAAGTTTTCCCTGAGGAGCTGCGTCCAGATGCTGCCGCGTCAGTTGCCTTCACGCATCCCACAGCTCGATCTCACCCACAGGCCCCTGTTGAGGGGAGTGTCACAGCAGTGACATGGAGCGTGACAGAAGAAACGCGAACAAAAGGGAACGCTGAGGCTTTCAACCTTCCTGAAGTTGTTGCAGGAGGGGAGACAGAAGCAGAACTACAGGCCTTGGAGCACACTCTCCTGGAATTGCGAAGTACAAAAGAGAGTGAAGACCGCCCCAACATTGCTGCGACACTGCTTGCACTGGGCCAAGTGAGCCAGAGGGCTGGAGATCTCAAGCAAGCAAAAGATGAGTGAAGACCGCCCTGACAACACTGCTTTGGGCTGAGCGCACATCTGCACTTGCACATGGGTCCTGAAGACTGCATGCACTAGGGCAGTGAGCAGGCTGGAGATCTCAAGCAAGCAAAGCAGCACTTGGATGAGTCCCTGCGAATGGAGCGCTCCTTGCATGGGGACAAGGATCACCCTGACATTGCTGCGACACTGCATACACTAGGGCAAGTAAGCATGCAGGCTGGAGATCTCAAGCAAGCAAAGCAGCACTTGGATGAGTCCCTGCGAATGGAGCGTTCCTTGCATGGGGACAAGGATCACCCTAACATTGCTGGGGCACTGTTTGCACTGGGCCAAGTGAGTCTGCAGGCTGGAGATCTCAAACAAGCAATGCAGCACTTGGATGAGTCCCTGCGAATGAAGCGTTCCTTGCACGGTGACAGGGATCACCCTGACATTGCTGCGATACTGCTTGCACTGGGCCAAGTGAGCCGGCACGCTGGGGATCTCAAGCAAGCAAAGCAGCACTTGGATGAGTCCTTGCGAATGGAGCGCTCCTTGCATGGTGACAGGGATCACCCTGTCATTGCTGCGACACTGCGTGCACTGGGCCAAGTGAGCCTGCAGGCTGGAGATCTCAAGCAAGCAAAGCAGCACTTGGATGAGTCCCTGCGAATGGAGCGCTCCTTGCATGGGGACAAGGATCACCCTGTCATTGCTGCGACATTGCATGGACTAGGGCAAGTGAGGCAGCGGGCTGGAGATCTCAAGCAAGCAAAGCAGCACTTGGATGAGTCCCTGCGAATGGAGCGTTCCTTGCATGGGGACGGGGATCACCCTGACATTGCTGCGATACTGGATGCACTGGGCCAAGTGAGCCGGCAGGCTGGAGATCTCAATCAAGCAAAGCAGCACTTGGATGAGTCCCTGCGAATGAAGCGCTCCTTGTATGGGGACATGGATCACCCTAGCATTGCTGAGACACTGCTTGCACTGGGCCAAGTGAGCCTGCAGGCTGGAGATCTCAAGCAAGCGATGCAGCACTGCAATAAAACTTTGCGAATGCAGCGCTGCTTTCATGGGGACAGGGATCACCCTGACATTGCTGCGATACTGCATGCACTGGGGCACGTGAGCCTGCAGGCTGGAGATCTCAAGCAAGCAATGCAGCACTTGGATGAGTCCCTGCGAATGAAGCGTTCCTTGCACGGGGACAGGGATCACCCTGACATTGCTGCGGTACTGGATGCACTGGGCCAAGTGAGCCGGCAGGCTGGAGATCTCAATCAAGCAAAGCAGCACTTGGATGAGTCCCTGCGCATGAAGCGTTCCTTGCATGGGGACAGGGATCACCTTGACATTGCTGCGATACTGGATGCACTGGGCCAAGTGAGTCTGGAGGCTGGAGATCTCAATCAAGCCAAGCTGCACTTTGATGGGTCCTTGCGAATGGAGCGCTCCTTGCATGGTGACAGGGATCACCCTAGCGTTGCTGCGACACTGCATGCACTGGGCCAAGTGAGTCTGCAGGCTGGAGATCTCAAACAAGCAATGCAGCACTTGGATGAGTCCCTGCGAATGAAGCGTTCCTTGCACGGTGACAGGGATCACCCTGACATTGCTGTGCTATTGAATGCACTGGGCCAAGTGAGCCTGCAGGCTGGAGATCTAAAGCAAGCAAAGCAGCATTTGGATGAGTCCCTGCGAATGGAGCGCTCCTTGCATGAGGACAGGGATCACCCTGACATTGCTGCGACACTGCATGCACTGGGCCAAGTGAGTCTGCAGGCTGGAGATCTCAAACAAGCAATGCAGCACTTGGATGAGTCCCTGCGAATGAAGCGTTCCTTGCACGGTGACAGGGATCACCCTGACATTGCTGCTGCGACACTGCATGGACTAGGGCAAGTGAGGCAGCGGGCTGGAGATCTCAAGCAAGCAAAGCAGCACTTGGATGAGTCCCTGCGAATGAAGCGTTCCTTGCATGGGGACAGGGATCACCCTGACATTGCTGCGATACTGGATGCACTGGGCCAAGTGAGCCTGGAGGCTGGAGATCTCAAGCAAGCAAAGCAGCACTTGGATGAGTCCTTGCGAATGAAGCGTTCCTTGCATGGTGACAGGGATCACCCTAGCATTGCTGCGACACTGCGTGCACTGGGCCAAGTGAGCCTGCAGGCTGGAGACCTCAAGCAAGCCAAGCTGCACTTTGATGGGTCCTTGCGAATGGAGCGCTCCTTGCATGGTGACAGGGATCACCCTAGCGTTGCTGCGATACTGCTTGCACTGGGCCAAGTGAGTCTGCAGGCTGGAGATCTCAAACAAGCAATGCAGCACTTGGATGAGTCCCTGCGAATGAAGCGTTCCTTGCATGGGGACAGGGATCACCCTGACATTGCTGTGCTATTGAATGCACTAGGGCACGTGAGCCGGCAGGCTGGAGATCTCAAGCAAGCAAAGCAGCACTTGGATGAGTCCCTGCGAATGGAGCGCTCCTTGCATGAGGACAAGGATCACCCTGACATTGCTGCGACACTGCATGCACTAGGGCAAGTAAGCATGCAGGCTGGAGATCTCAAGCAAGCAAAGCAGCACTTGGATGAGTCCCTGCGAATGAAGCGTTCCTTGCATGAGGACAGGGATCACCCTGACATTGCTGCGATACTGGATGCACTGGGCCAAGTGAGCCTGCAGGCTGGAGATCTCAATCAAGCAAAGCAGCACTTGGATGAGTCCCTGCGAATGAAGCGCTCCTTGTATGGGGACATGGATCACCCTAGCATTGCTGAAACACTGCTTGCACTGGGCCAAGTGAGTCTGCAGGCTGGAGATCTCAAGCAAGCAAAGCAGCACTTGGATGAGTCCCTGCGAATGAAGCGTTCCTTGCATGGGGACAGGGATCACCCTGACATTGCTGCGATACTGGATGCACTGGGCCAAGTGAGTCTGCAGGCTGGAGATCTCAAGCAAGCAAAGCAGCACTTGGATGAGTCCCTGCGAATGGAGCGCTCCTTGCATGAGGACAAGGATCACCCTGACATTGCTGCGATACTGGATGCACTGGGCCAAGTGAGTGTGCAGGCTGGAGATCTCAATCAAGCAAAGCAGCACTTGGATGAGTCCCTGCGAATGAAGCGCTCCTTGTATGGGGACATGGATCACCCTAGCATTGCTGAGACACTGCTTGCACTGGGCCAAGTGAGTCTGCAGGCTGGAGATCTCAAGCAAGCAAAGCAGCACTTGGATGAGTCCCTGCGAATGAAGGGTTCCTTGCATGGGGACAGGGATCACTCTGACATTGCTGTGCTATTGCATGCACTAGGGCACGTGAGCCGGCAGGCTGGAGATCTCAAGCAAGCAAAGCAGCACTTGGATGAGTCCCTGCGAATGACGCGTTCCTTGCATGGGGACAGGGATCACCCTGACATTGCTGCGATACTGGATGCACTGGGCCAAGTGAGTCTGCAGGCTGGAGATCTCAAGCAAGCAAAGCAGCACTTGGATGAGTCCCTGCGAATGAAGCGTTCCTTGCATGGGGACAGGGATCACCCTGACATTGCTGCGATACTGGATGCACTGGGCCAAGTGAGTCTGCAGGCTGGAGATCTCAAGCAAGCAAAGCAGCACGTGGACGAGTCCTTCCGAATGATTTTTCTAGCATTATGTGGGTTCGTTTTCCTGGCAAATTGCATTGTCCTCAGACACTTTTTGAGCGGTAAGGTTTGAAGATTTAAGTCTCAAGTATATGTCGCAGCACTTGAATGACGAGTCTCTCCAGAGCTCTCACAGAGATGAGGGCTTGGTGAGTCACCGAAGTCCTCATGTAATTTGGATTTGCCCAAGCTCTGTACACCAACCACTGCTGGCTTCATAATAAAAAGGGGTTGCTTGGTCCTTCATTGGCTTCTTCTGAGTTGCCCATTGTGACAGCTGTAAACAAACAAGATCAACCAAAGGCCCTTCAATCCTGGTCATGCTTGAAAATTCTTGGTTTCTGATGGTCCAGCACAGAGCGTTGCTGCCCAAGGGAAGCAAGCGCATTTGGACCAGGAAAGATCGACTCGTTAAGAATCATTCACCAGCGTGCCTTACTGGAAATTTCCAAAATGAGGGGCGGCTACCCCACGATGGGTCAACTTCAACTTCCACTTCTTTTATTGGCTAGTGACTAGTGCCTCAAAGGTTCCTGATGATCGCATGCGGCTTCAGAACACTGAAAGTATTAGAGTTGGCAAATTGCCAACATCCTAATTCGAAATTGGTAAGTTCCTGAAACTTCCCAACCAGCCCCAACCATCCCCAACCATCCCCAGCATGTCCAGGCCTCGGCGGCCCGTGCCAAGCAGCTGGCCGACGCCGAAGCGGAGGCGAAGCGCATCGCAGCGCAGCTTGGCGTGTTTGTTTCGTTGTTGGAGCTGGTGAGTGGGATGCTGCTAGGAATGGGGATTATGGAAACGGCCGAAAAGACTGAAGATGATGGACATTGAGGATATTTGAGGGTGATTTGACCAACACATATGGATTCTTGCCAGCATAAACGTGGATTTGAGATGATTTGACAAGAAGCACGTGTGTTTTCCTTTGCATTTGTTTCCAAACAACAAACATGGCCGCTACTGCTTCGGGTAAATAGCTTTTCCATAGGGTCACGGGTCACACTGACCAGCTAACTGGGATGATCATCCAAGCATCACGATGCGATCAGAATCCATCTGACTTCATGGCAATTGATGAAGAATCTAAGGGAGAAGAAGGCCATGGGCTCAGGGACGCGCATCTTGGGGCGGGGAGGATATGCCCGAAGAGCTATTCGGAAATCAATCGAACCATCAAAATATCGATGACACCTTTGCTTTGTTTTGACACCATCAATGCCATCCGCTTGCAGATTTTTTCAGGCCAAAGAGGATGCCGAAAAGCAAAAGGCACCAGTAGCAATGGAGTGTTTGGTTTGTGCAAGTTGTGTGAGAGAATTCGTCGCAGAGAACTTGGCCTTTGATTTGTTGACTTGCACAGGAGAAGGACAAAGGTGGAAAAGAAAAGGACAAGGGTGAAGAGATAGGCAAAGTGGGTCCCAAACCCACGGGATTCCCCTACTGCTGTTGTACTGACAGACAGCATTCACAGACGGAAGTTGACTGTAAGCAGGGCAAATGATCGGAGATTGGGTCTTAGTTATCGCCCTCCGAAGTGCGGTCAAGCAGGTGTCAAGATGATGGAAGATGGAGGAGGAACAAGTGCGGATTCGGCTTCTCATTTGCACCCAGAGAACATCTTGCGGTTTCTGACCCCACTCCTGTCCCATCGAACCACAGCTCAGGTGTAATCAGCCAGTCCAAATCGCCAATGTTTGTTGACTCAATCATCATTGTTGCAGCCTATGTACTCCCATCAATTTGTACCTGGGATGGGATTGATGCTTCCGAGCTTCCCCAATCAAATTTTCTCCGGTCGCATTTGGGGAGCCCATCCCAGCTACTTTTCAGCTACCCAGATTGTGGCGGAAGAGCAGAAGTACCTCTACGAACCCTTTGAGCTGGTCACCAACAGCCGCCGACGTTTGCAGGCGATTTTTTGGTCTGCACAGCGATTGGCTCATGGCGGAATCAGAGTGAGAGTGCCACGTGACCAGATGCGCTTTTTTCAAGATCTTTTTTCAGAGTTTCATCCACTTCTCATGTACTTGGAGGAATACAATTCCGATTTTGAAAAAGTCTTAACATATTTATCGCAATATTATCAATATTATATCAATATTATTCAATATTTATATCATTTGCCTACCCAAACTTTTCCAGAACTTACGATTCTTCAGTTCCACATCCTCCAGTTGGACCTTCTGTCCAGATCCATTTGCTTCAATCCTTGTCCGCGGACTACCGAATGCACTTCAACGAGCTCTTCAAGGCTGGCAGCAAACCACCAGAAGACCACAGTATGAGGATTTCCATTGGCATGTGCTAGTAATTAACATGTTATGACTTGTGATTTATGACCCCACTTGCCTCAAGTCTTCTTAAATCTCAGGCATGTTGAGTACATGGAAGGAACTTTGGCAAGTTAGTCAGGTCAGGTCAGGTCAAAACCATTGCGCATCCCACTGGAGCATTGAAAAAGAACCGTGATCACAGTCTGTGGCTGTTGAAATTCAGCTTGCAAGCAACTGTTTATATGGCACCTAGCGCCGATTCTCCTCTGATTTGTTTCGTTTAATGCGCTGGACACCGCTTCCGCTGACAGAGTCATCACCACATTTTCTTTTGAATCCTTCAATCCTGAACCCCAACCACCACCCCGCAACCCACAAACCCAATCCCCGAAGCACACTGCCAGGCATGCCAGGGTGATAAGAGGAACATCATCGCCGCGAGCTCAGCAGTTGCAGAGTTGCAGCAGGCAGCTTCCTTGGGGATGGGATTCATGGCCAGCTGGATAAGAAACATCCCAATGAAACAAGTGGAGTCACCAAACAGGATCTCATTGGACTAGCATTGAACCCTACAAAATCGTGCATTGATCACCATTCCCCAAGGAATTTTGATTGGGATATTTGCATCTGTGATAGGTTGAAGGGGTACCGTTCCAGTGGACCAAGGATGGTATCAAAGAAAAGTGCAGCAGAATCCGTCAGATCCTGGGGGCCTTCGGCCTCAGCTTTGTGGGTCATAACTGGTCACATAGGATGGACAGATCTCCTTCAAATACTGTATATGATAGGTGCATATATGCGACATTGATACAGTGCATGACAATATGCCCAGCAGTGTGGGAATGTATCAAGACCAATTGTCCACAAGATGTGCAGTTCAAGATCTCCAAATCGTCGTTTCTCTC
>CAMXCT020005364.1:0-17785 GCA_947184155.2 Cladocopium goreaui | reverse complement strand
AGCCAAACCACACAGGTTGGACAGCTCAGTCACTCTTCTTCTTAGAAGAGTCGTGCAGAGTAAAACGCAGTGACACTCAAACGTTCTCAACCTTCTCAAACTACTTCAAAAGAGTTCTCAAGCTTTAAAAACGTTCTTCCAGCTTCTCCAAATAAAACGTCTTCAGCTCAAACTCACAAATACTCTACACAACTCCTACCCAATCCAGTCACAACATCAAGTTCCTAGGACATGGGTCAAACAACATCCAAAAACACCACAAACCACAAAAACAAACGAAAATCCATCTCCAAGCTCTTCCATGCACAAACTGGTTCCATTTGGTTCCAAATTGGTTCCTACCTGGTTCCTATAGGTTCCTATGGGTTCTATAGTTCACAGATCGGTTCCTACAAACTTAAATGGTTTCCTAACTGTTCACCTGCACATACATTGTTCCAAGATAGGTTTCAAGATGTTCAAGTAGGTTCAAGGTGGTTCAGTACACTGTACATCCTCTCACCAAACTTCCACACAAAAAGGTCTTCGCATGACGCAAGTGGATCAAAGTTGGGCAGCAATTTTTCAACGCAACTGGGGAGGACAACTTCTTGGAGTCCAAGGCCAATGTTTTACAGCTCCGAAAATGAGATTCTGCAGTGACCTTTTTTTTGCCAAAACTGGCGCAGCTTTGACAAACAGCAAGTCCAGAAGGCACCACAGTGTCCCACTGCCACACCATCAATCATGGCTAAGGGACCCCAACCATAGTATTATATAGATTCGAGTCCCCGTGAGCCTCGCTTTGTCCTCGTGCCTCGGGAAAGCCTCGGTAAGCCTTGGAGCGCCTCGAATGCCAACAAACCTGCTTCATCATGGCCCCTAGAACAGGGGCCATAAAAGTGGTCAAAACATGGCTGCGAGAAAGGGACCTTGACAGCAGCAACCGGACTTGGGACGCACAAAGAGAAACAGGTATGAGTTGACATACATGTTCAAGCTGCAGGGTCGCAAATCTGCTTGCACAACATGTGCGGGCAGCAGCGAAATTCTCTGATGGCTGACCCCATTTTTAGGTCCAAATATGGACCCCAAAATGGGGTCCAGAATTGGATCACATTTTCATTCCTTCTTTGAAGTCTTTGCTTGGGCCCCGTTTTGGGATCCAGATTTGGACCCAAAAGTGGGGTCAGCCATCGGAGAATTTTGCTGCTGCCCGCAGAGAGGTTTTGCAAGCAGATTTGCGACGCACTAGCATGAGCGTAAGTGTTAATACATGCTTTTTCTCTCTGTGCGTCCCACTTTGTTTCTTGTACAGTAGCAACCGGACTTGGGACGCACAAAGAGAAAAAGGTATGAGTTGACATTCATGTTCAAGCTGCAAGGTCGCAAATCTGCTTGCACAACATGTGCGGGCAGCAGCGAAATTCTCCGATGGCTGACCCCATTTTTAGGTCCAAATATGGACCCCAAAATGGGGTCCAGAATTGATCACATTTTCATTCCTTCTTTTCAGTCTTTGCTTGGGCCCCGTTTTGGGATCCAGATTTGGACCCAAAAGTGGGGTCAGCCATCGGAGAATTTTGCTGCTGCCCGCAGAGAGGTTTTGCAAGCAGATTTGCGACGCCCTAGCATGAGCGTAAGTGTTAATACATGCTTTTTCTCTCTGTGCGTCCCACTTTGTTTCTTGTACAGTCGAGGTCTCTTTCTGGCCGCCATGTTTCTACTGGTTTTTTGGATCCTGTTTTGGGGGCCATGATGAAGCAGGTTTGTTGGCATTCGAGGCGCTCCAAGGCTTACCGAGGCCTGCCCGAGGCACGCATGGCAGGAGCTACTGTGGAAGAAACCGCCTTTGAGGACGTCAACATGTGGCAGGCACCGGTTTCGCAGAAACCACCCCCTATGGGAACCTAGAATGTGGCAGGGCCAAGTCTGGGAGGCGAGACCTGATGGGGAGTCAACGCGTGGCAAGGCCAAGTTTGTAAAGAGGCATGGAAGCCGCAAGTGGGAAGAAGAGAACTCCTCAACACGAAGGCGTCACCGAGGGAAGGGGAGGAAACGGCAGAAAACCCCCTCCCCCCCATACAATGTGCCACACACCCCATTGGGCATCCGCACGGCCGGTTGCTTTCTATTAATTGGGCATCCGCACGGCGGGTTGCTTTCTATTACTTTGTATTTCTCAAACGCCGGAAATGCATCCGCGGCCATTTTTTGGGGGTTTTTTGGCATCCGCAGTGGTCCTTCGCAAGGGTTCTCCCGCATCCGCAGGGGCATCCGCAGGCATCCGCGCGTGCGTTGGCAGATATGTGAATCAAAATGGCTGCTTTTCCGGACCTTGCCTTGTGACGTTGCTGCCTAGCAGAAATCGCAAGGGCTTGTCACCATTCATCCTGATTTAAATTTTCCTCCTCGCAATATCCTCTCGAAAATTAGAAGCTTCGAAACATGGTGCGTTTTAGAGCCATCCTTTGTTTGGGGGTACCTATCCAGTGTCAACGTCTGCAATTTTAGACGACCTTGGTGTCAGCGATTCTATAGAGATTTCATGGCTCCGCTACCATGTGAAAACACGAGCGCGGCGTGGCAGCTCTTTTTCACAGCCCGGACTTGAGCCAAACCACACAGGTTGGACAGCTCAGTCACTCTTCTTCTTAGAAGAGTCGTACTGAGTAAAACGCAGTGACACTCAAACGTTCTCAAAAAAACCTTCTCAAACACTTCAAAAGAGTTCTCAGCTTAAAAAAACGTCTTCCAGCTTCTCCAGTAAACGTCTTCAGCTCAAACTCACATACCCTACAAACCTCCTACCTGCAATAAGTTCACAACATCAAGTTCCTAAGACATGGGTCAAACAACATCCAAAACACCAAAAACCACAAAAACAAACGAAAATCCATCTCCAAGCTCTTCCATGCACAAACTGGTTCCATTTGGTTCCAAATTGGTTCCTACCTGGTTCCTATAGGTTCCTATGGGTTCTCTAGTTCACAGATCGGTTCCTACAAACTTAAAATGGTTTCCTAACTGTTCACCTGCACAAACATTGTTCCAAGATAGGTTTAAAGATGTTCAAGTAGGTTCAAGTGGTTCAGTACACTGCACATCCTCTCACCAAACTTTCACACAAAAAGGTCTTCGCATGACGCAAGTGGATCAAAGTTGGGGATTGTTTGACCATCAATTTTTCAACGCAACTGGGGAGGACCACTTCTTGGAGTCCAAGGCCAATGTTTTACAGCTCCGAAAATGAGATTCTGCAGTGACCTTTTTTTGCCCAAACTGGCGCAGCTGTGACGAACATCAGTACTTTTGGCAAGTCCAGAAGGCACCACAGTGTCCCACTGCCGACAAACATCAATCATTGCTAAGGGACCCCAACAATAGTATTAATATAGATTCGAGTCCCCGTGAGCCTCGCTTTGTCCTCGTGCCTCGGGCAGGCCTCGGTAAGCCTTGGAGCGCCCCGAATGCCAACAAACCTGCTTCATCATGGCCCTAAAACAGGGCCCAAAAAAGTGGTCAAAACATGGCTGCGATAAAGGGACTTTGACAGTAGCAACCGGACTTGGGCCGCACAAAGAGAAAAAGGTATGAGTTGACATTCATGTTCAAGCTGCAGGGTCGCAAATCTGCTTGCACAACATGTGCGGGCAGCAGCGAAGTTCTCCGATGGCTGACCCCATTTTTAGGTCCAAATATGGACCCCAAAATGGGGTCCAGAATTGGATCACATTTTCATTCCTTCTTTTAAGTCTTTGCTTGGGCCCCGTTTTGGGATCCAGATTTGGACCCAAAAGTGGGGTCCGCCATCGGAGAATTTTGCTGCTGCCCGCAGAGAGGTTTTGCAAGCAGATTTGCGACGCACTAGCATGAGCGTAAGTGTTAATACATGCTTTTTCTCGCTGTGCGTCCCACTTTGTTTCTTGTACAGTCGAGGTCCCTTTCTGGCCGCCATGTTTCTACTGGTTTTTTGGATCCTGTTTTGGGGGCCATGATGAAGCAGGTTTGTTGGCATTCGAGGCGGCGCTCCAAGGCTTACCGCGGCCTGCCGGAGGCACGCATGGCAGGAGCTACTGTGGAAGAAACCGCCTTTGAGGACGTCAACATGTGGCAGGCACTACCCTTTATGATCCTTTATGGAAACCTAGAATGTGGCAGGGCCAAGTCTGGAGGCGAGACCTGATGGAGAGTCAACGCGTGGCAAGTTTGGAAAGAGGCATGGAAGCCGCAAGTGAGAAGAAGAGAAATCCTCAACACGAAGGCGTCACCGAGGGAAGGGGAGGAAACGGCAGCAAACCCCCTTCCCCCCATACAATGTGCCACACACCCCATTGGGCATCCGCAGGGCGGGTTGCTTTCTATTCCTTTGTATTTCTCAAACGCCGGAAATGCATCCGCGGCCATTTTTTGGGGGTTTTTGGCATCCGCAGTGGTCCTTCGCAAGGGTTCTCCCGCATCCGCAGGGGCATCCGCAGGCATCCGCAGGCATCCGCGCGTGCGTTGGCAGATATGTGAATCAAAATGGCTGCTTTTCCGGACCTTGCCTTGTGACGTTGCTGCCTAGCAGAAATCGCAAGGGCTTGTAAACCATTCATCCTGATTTAAATTTTCCTCCTCGCAATATCCTCTCGAAAATTAGAAGCTTCGAAACATGGTGCGTTTTAGAGCCATCCTTTGTTTGGGGGTACCTATCCAGTGTCAACGTCTGCAATTTTATAGACGACCTTGGTGTCAGCGATTCTATAGAGATTTCATGGCTCCGCTACCATGTGAAAACACGAGCGCCGCGTGGCAGCTCTTTTTCACAGCTCGGACTGGAGCCAAACCACACAGGTTGGACAGCTCAGTCACTCTTCTTCTTAGAAGAGTCGTGCAGAGTAAAACGCAGTGACACTCAAACGTCTTCAAACTTCTCAAACTACTTCAAAAGAGTTCTCAAGCTTAAAAAACGTTCTTCCAGCTCCAAATAAAACGTCTTCAGCTCAAACTCACAAATAACCTACAAAACTCCTACCAAATAAGTTCACAACATCAAGTTCCTAAGACATGGGTCAAACAACATCCAAAAACACCAAAACCACAAAAACAAACGAAAATTCATCTCCAAGCTCTTCCATGCACAAACTGGTTCCATTTGGTTCCAATTGGTTCCTACCTGGTTCCTATAGGTTCCTAATGGGTTCTATAGTTTCACCAGATCGGTTTCCTACAAACTTAAAATGGTTTCCTAACTGTTCACCTGCACAAACATTGTTCCAAGATAGGTTTAAAGATGTTCAAGTAGGTTCAAGGTGGTTCAGGACACTGCACATCCTCTCACCAAACTTTCACACAAAAGGTCTTCGCATGACGCAAGTGGATCAAAGTTGGGGATTGTTTGACCATCAATTTTTCAACGCAACTGGGGAGGACCACTTCTTGGAGTCCAAGGCCAATGTTTTACAGCTCCGAAAATGAGATTCTGCAGTGACCTTTTTTTTGCCAAAACTGGCGCAGCTGTGACGAACAGCAGTACTTTTGCAAGTCCAGAAGGCACCACAGTGTCCCACTGCCACACCATCAATCATTGCTAAGGGACCCCAACAATAGTATTATATAGATTCGAGTCCCCATGAGCCTCGCTTTGTCCTCGTGCCTCGGGCAGGCCTCGGTAAGCCTTGGAGTGCCTCGAATGCCAACAAACCTGCTTCATCATGCCCCTAAAAACCCCGACATAGCCCACAAACACAAAAACAAACGTGGTAATGGCCCCAAAAAAGTGGTCAAAACATGGCTGCGAGAAAGGGACCTTGACATTAGCAAACCGACTTGGGACGCACAAAGAGAAACAAAAGGTATGAGTTGACATACATGTTCAAGCTGCAGGGTCGCAAATCTGCTTGCACAACATGTGCGGGCAGCCGCGAAATTCTCCGATGGCTGACCCCATTTTTGGGTCCAAATATGGACCCCAAAATGGGGTCCAGAATTGGATCACATTTTCATTCCTTCTTTTAGGTCTTTGCTTGGGCCCCGTTTTGGGATCAAGATTTGGACCCAAAAGTGGGGTCAGCCATCGGAGAATTTTGCTGCTGCCCGCAGAGGTTTTGCAAGCAGATTTGCGACGCACTAGCATGAGCGTAAGGGTTAATACATGCTTTTTCTCTCTGTGCGGCCCACTTTGTTTCTTGTACAGTCGAGGTCCCTTTCTGGCCGCCATGTTTCTACTGGTTTTTTGGATCCTGTTTTGGGGGCCATGATGAAGCAGGTTTGTTGGCATTCGAGGCGGCGCTCCAAGGCTTACCGAGGCCTGCCGGAGGCACGCATGGCAGGAGCTACTGTGGAAGAAACCGCCTTTGAGGACGTCAACATGTGGCAGGCCCTACCCTTTATGATCCTTTATGGAAACCTAGAATGTGGCAGGGCCAAGTCTGGAGGCGAGACCTGATGGAGAGTCAACGCGTGGCAAGTTTGGAAAGAGGCCTGGAAGCCGCAAGTGAGAAGAAGAGAACTCCTCAACACGAAGGCGTCACCGAGGGAAGGGGAGGAAACGGCAGCAAACCCCCTTCCCCCCATACAATGTGCCACACACCCCATTGGGCATCCGCAGGGCGGGTTGCTTTCTATTACTTTGTATTTCTCAAACGCCGGAAATGCATCCGCGGCCATTTTTGGGGGTTTTTGGCATCCGCAGTGGTCCTTTGCAAGGGTTTTTCCGCATCCGCAGGGGAATCCGCAGGCATCCGCGCGTGCGTTGGCAGATATGTGAATCAAAATGGCTGCTTTTCCGGACCTTGCCTTGCGACGTTGCTGCCTAGCAGACATCGCAAGGGCTTGTACCTATTCATCCTGATTTAAATTTTCCTCCTCGCAATCTCCTCTCGAAACTTATAAGCTTCGAAACATGGTGCGTTTTAGGGCCATCCTTTGTTTGGGGGTACCTATCCAGTGCCAACGTCTGCAATTTTATACACGACCCTGGTGTCAGCGATTCTATAGAGATTTCATGGCTCCGCTACCATGTGAAAACACGAGCGCGGCGTGGCAGCTCTTTTTCACAGCTCGGACTGGAGCCAAACCACACAGGTTGGACAGCTCAGTCACTTTTCTTCTTAGAAGAGTCGTGCAGAGTAAAACGCAGTGACACTCAAACGTTCTCAAACTTCTCAAACTACTTCAAAAGAGTTCTCAAGCTTTAAAAACGTTCTTCCAGCTTCTCCAATAAAACGTCTTCAGCTCAAACTCACAAATACCCTACAAAACTCCTACCCAATACAGTCACAACATCAAGTTCCTAGGACATGGGTCAAACAACATCCAAAAACACCACAAACCACAAAAACAAACGAAATCCATCTCCAAGCTCTTCCATGCACAAACTGGTTCCATTTGGTTCCAAATTGGTTCCTACCTGGTTCCTATAGGTTCCTATGGGTTCTATAGTTCACAGATCGGTTCCTACAAACTTTAAATGGTTTCCTAACTGTTCACCTGCACATACATTGTTCCAAGATAGGTTTCAAGATGTTCAAGTAGGTTCAAGGTGGTTCAGTACACTGTACATCCTCTCACCAAACTTCCACACAAAAAGGTCTTCGCATGATGCAAGTGGATCAAAGTTGGGCAGCAATTTTTCAACGCAACTGGGGAGGACAACTTCTTGGAGTCCAAGGCCAATGTTTTACAGCTCCGAAAATGAGATTTTGCAGTGACCTTTTTTTGCCAAAACTGGCGCAGCTTTGACAAACAGCAGTACTTTTGCAAGTCCAGAAGGCACCACAGTGTCCCACTGCCACACCATCAATCCTGGCCTGGCTAAGGGACCCCAACCATAGTATTATATAGATTCGAGTCCCCGTGAGCCTCGCTTTGTCCTCGTGCCTCGGGCAAGCCTCGGTAAGCCTTGGAGCGCCCTCGCGTGGCACAAACCTGCTCATCATGCCCCTACACGGGCCCAAAAATGGTCAAAACATGGCTGCGAGAAAGGGACCTTGACGTAGCAACCGGACTTAGGACCACAAAATAAAAAGGTATGAGTTACATACATTTCATCTGCAGGGTCGCAATCTGCTGCACAACAAAAAAAAAACGACCAAAACTTTTTTCCAGAATTGGATCACATTTTCATTCCTTCTTTTAAGTCTTTGCTTTGGCCCCGTTTTGGGATCCAGATTTGGACCCAAAAGTGGGGTCAGCCATCGGAGAATTTTGCTGCTGCCCGCAGAGAGGTTTTGCAAGCAGATTTGCGACGCACTAGCAGGAGCGTAAGTGTTAATACATGCTTTTTCTCTCTGTGCGTCCCACTTTGTTTCTTGTACAGTCGAGGTCCCTTTCTGGCCGCCATGTTTCTACTGGTTTTTTTGATCCTGTTTTGGGGGCCATGATGAAGCAGGTTTGTTGGCATTCGAGGCGCTCCAAGGCTTACCGAGGCCTGCCCGAGGCACGCATGGCAGGAGCTACTGTGGAAAAAACCGCCTTTGAGGACGTCAACATGTGGCAGGCACTACCCTTTATGACCCTTTATGGGAACCTAGAATGTGGCCTTGGCCAGTCTTGGGAGGCGAGACCTTGATGGAGGCCAACGCGTGGCAAGGCCAAGTTTGGAAAGAGGCATGGAAGCCGCAAGTGGGAAGAAGAGAACTCCTCAACACGAAGGCGTCACCAAGGGAAGGGGAGGAAACGGCAGCAAACCCCCTCCCCCCCATACAATGTGCCACACCCCATTGGGCATCCGTAGGGCGGGTTGCTTTCTATTACTTTGTATTTCTCAAACGCCGGAAATGCATCCGCGGCCATTTTTTGGGGTTTTTGGCATCCGCAGTGGTCCTTCGCAAGGGTTTTTCCGCATCCGCAGGGGAATCCGCAGGCATCCGCGCGTGCGTTGGCAGATATGGGAATCAAAATGGCTGCTTTTCCGGACCTTGCCTTGCGACGTTGCTGCCTAGCAGAAATCGCACGGGCTTGTAACTATTCATCCTGATTTAAATTTTCCTCCTCGCAATCTCCTCTCGAAACTTAGAAGCTTCGAAACATGGTGCGTTTTAGGGCATCCTTTGTTTGGGGGTACCTATCCAGTGCCAACGTCTGCAATTTTATACACGACCGTGGTGTCAGCGATTCTATAGAGATTTCATGGCTCCGCTACCATGTGAAAACACGAGCGTGGCGTGGCAGCTCTTTTTCACAGCTCGGACTGGAGCCAAACACCAGTTGGACAGCTCAGGTCACTCTTCTTCTTAAAGAGGTCTTGCAGATAAAAAACGCATGACACTCAAACGTTCTCAAACTTCTCAAACTACTTCAAAAGAGTTCTCAAGCTTTAAAAACGTTCTTCCAGCTTCTCCAAATAAAACGTCTTCAGCTCAAACTCACAAATACCCTCCAAAACTCCTACCCAATACAGTCACAACATCAAGTTCCTAGGACATGGGTCAAACAACATCCAAAAACACCACAAACCACAAAAACAAACGAAAATCCATCTCCAAGCTCTTCCATGCACAAACTGGTTCCATTTGTTTCCAAATTGGTTCCTACCTGGTTCCTATAGGTTCCTATGGGTTCTATAGTTCACAGATCGGTTCCTACAAACTTAAAATGGTTTCCTAACTGTTCACCTGCACATACACTGTTCCAAGATAGGTTTCAAGATGTTCAAGTAGGTTCAAGGTGGTTCAGTACACTGTACATCCTCTCACCTAACTTTCACACAAAAAGGTCTTCGCATGACCAAGTGGCGCAAAGTTGGGCAGCAATTTTCAAAACGCCACTGGGAAGGACAACTTCTGGGAGTCCAGGCCCAATTTTTACAGCTCCGAAAATGAGTTCTGCAGTGACCCCTTTTTTTGTCCAAACTGCGCAGCTTTGACAAACAGCAAGTCCAGAAGGCACCATAGTGTCCCACTGCCACACCATCAATCATGGCTAAGGGACCCCAACCATAGTATTATATAGATTCGAGTCCCCGTGAGCCTCGCTTTGTCCTCGTGCCTCGGGCAAGCCTCGGTAAGCCTTGGAGCGCCTCGAATGGCAACAAACCTGCTTCATCATGGCCCCTAAAACAGGGCCCAAAAAAGTGGTCAAAACATGGCTGCGCGAAAGGGACCTTGACAGTAGCAACCGGACTTGGGACGCACAAAGAGAAAAAGGTATGAGTTGACATACATGTTCAAGCTGCAGGGTCGCAAATCTGCTTGCACAACATGTGCGGGCAGCAGCGAAATTCTCCCATGGCTGACCCCATTTTTGGGTCCAAATATGGACCCCAAAATGGGGTCCAGAATTGGATCACATTTTCATTCCTTTTTTTAGGTCTTTGCTTGGGCCCCGTTTTGGGATCCAGATTTGGACCCAAAAATGGGGTCAGCCATCGGAGAATTTTGCTGCTGCCCGCAGAGGTTTTGCAAGCAGATTTGCGACGCACTAGCATGAGCGTAAGTGTTATATACATGCTTTTTCTCTCTTGCGTCCCACTTTGTTCTGTACAGTCGGTCCCTTTCTCTCTGGCCGCCTGTTTCTAACTGGTTTTTTGGATCCTGTTTTTGGGGCCATGATGAAGCAGGTTTGTTGGCATTCGAGGCGCTCCAAGGCTTACCGAGGCCTGCCCGAGGCACGCATGGCAGGAGCTACTGTGGAAGAAACCGCCTTTGAGGACGTCAACATGTGGCAGGCACTGCCCTTTATGACCTTTTATGGGAACCTAGAATGTGGCAGGGCCAAGTCTGGGAGGCGAGACCTGATGGGGAGTCAACGCGTGGCAAGGCCAAGTTTGGAAAGAGGCATGGAAGCCGCAAGTGGGAAGAAGAGAACTCCTCAACACGAAGGCGTCACCGAGGGAAGGGGAGGAAACGGCAGCAAACCCCCCCCCCCCCATACAATGTGCCACACACCCCATTGGGCATCCGCAGGGCGGGTTGCTTTCTATTACTTTGTATTTCTCAAACGCCGGAAATGCATCCGCGGCCATTTTTTGGGGGTTTTTGGCATCCGCAGTGGTCCTTCGCACGGGTTTTTCCGCATCCGCAGGGGAATCCGCAGGCATCCGCGCGTGCGTTGGCAGATATGTGAATCAAAATGGCTGCTTTTCCGGACCTTGCCTTGCGACGTTCTGCCTAGCAGACATCGCAAGGGCTTGTAACTATTGATCCTGATTTAAATTTTCCTCCTCGCAATCTCCTCTCGAAACTTATAAGCTTCGAAACATGGTGCGTTTTAGGGCCATCCTTTGTTTGGGGGTACCTATCCAGTGCCAACGTCTGCAATTTTATACACGACTGTGGTGTCAGCGATTCTATAGAGATTTCATGGCTCCGCTACCATGTGAAAACACGAGCGCGGCGTGGCAGCTCTTTTTCACAGCTCGGACTGGAGCCAACCCACACAGGTTGGACAGCTCAGTCACTCTTCTTCTTAGAAGAGTCGTGCAGAGTAAAACGCAGTGACACTCAAACGTTCTCAAACTTCTCAAACTACTTCAAAAGAGTTCTCAAGCTTTAAAAACGTTCTTCCAGCTTCTCCAAAAAAAACGTCTTCAGCTCAAACTCACAAATACCCTACAAAACTCCTACCCAATACAGTCACAACATCAAGTTCCTAGGACATGGGTCAAACAACATCCAAAAACACCACAAACCACAAAAACAAACGAAAATCCATCTCCAAGCTCTTCATGCACAAACTGGTTCCATTTGGTTCCAAATTGGTTCCTACCTGGTTCCTATAGGTTCCTATGGGTTCTATAGTTCACAGATCGGTTCCTACAAACTTAAAATGGTTTCCTAACTGTTCACCTGCACATACATTGTTCCAAGATAGGTCTCAAGATGTTCAAGTAGGTTCAAGGTGGTTCAGTACACTGTACATCCTCTCACCAAACTTCCACACAAAAAGGTCTTCGCATGACGCAAGTGGATCAAAGTTGGGCAGCAATTTTCAACGCAACTGGGGAGGACAACTTCTTGGAGTCCAAGGCCAATGTTTTACAGCTCCGAAAATGAGATTCTGCAGTGACCTTTTTTTGCCAAAACTGGCTCAGCTTTGACAAACAGCAATACTTTTGCAAGTCCAGAAGGCACCACAGTGTCCCACTGCCACACCATCAATCATGGCTAAGGGACCCCAACCATAGTATTATATAGATTCGAGTCCCCGTGAGCCTCGCTTTGTCCTCGTGCCTCGGGCAAGCCTCGGTAAGCCTTGGAGCGCCTCGAATGGCAACAAACCTGCTTCATCATGGCCCCTAAAACAGGGCCCAAAAAAGTGGTCAAAACATGGCTGCGAGAAAGGGACCTTGACAGTAGCAACCGGACTTGGGACGCACAAAGAGAAAAGGTATGAGTTGACATACATGTTCAAGCTGCAGGGTCGCAAATCTGCTTGCACAACATGTGCGGGCAGCAGCGAAATTCTCCGATGGCTGACCCCATTTTTTGGGTCCAAATATGGACCCCAAAATGGGGTCCAGAATTGGATCACATTTTCATTCCTTCTTTTAGGTCTTTGCTTGGGCCCCGTTTTGGGATCCAGTTTTGGACTCCCAAAAGTGGGGTCAGCCATCGGAGAAAAAAGAAAAGAAAAAAAAGAAACAAAATTTTTGGCTGCTGGCCCGCAGAGGTTTTGCAAGCATATTGCGACTCACTAGCAGGAGCGTAAGTGTTAAATACAATTGTTTTCTCTCTTTGCGTCCCACCTTTTTTTTCTTGTACAGTCGAGGTCCCTTTTCTGGCCCGGCCATTTTTCTACTGGTTTTTTGATCCTGTTTTGGGCCATGATTGAAGCAAGGTTTTGTTGGCATTCGTCGTTCTAGGCGCTCCAAGGCTTACCGAGGCCTGCCCGAGGCACGCATGGCAGGAGCTACTGTGGAAAAACCGCTGCCTTTGAGTACGCAACATGTGGCAAAGGCAACTACCCTTTATGACCTTTATGGGGAACCTAAAAATGTGGCAGGGCCAAGTCCTGGGAGGCGAGACCTGATGGGGAGGCACGCGTGGCATGCAAGTTTGGAAAGAGGCAGGAACCGCAAGTGAGAAGAAGAGAACTCCTCAACACGAAGGCGTCACCGAGGGAAGGGGAGGAAACGGCAGCAAACCCCCTTCCCCCCATACAATGTGCCAAACACCGCATTGGGCATCCGCAGGGCGGGTTGCTTTCTATTACTTTGTATTTCTCAAACGCCGGAAATGCATCCGCAGCCATTTTTTTGGGGTTTTTGGCATCCGCAGTGGTCCTTCGCAAGGGTTTTTCCGCATCCGCAGGGGAATCCGCAGGCATCCGCGCGTGCGTTGGCAGATATGTGAATCAAAATGGCTGCTTTTCCGGACCTTGCCATGCGACGTTGCTGCCTAGCAGACATCGCAAGGGCTTGTAACTATTCCTATCCGATTTAAAATTTTCCCTCCTCGCAATCTCCTCATCGAAACTTATAGCGCTTCGAAACATGGTGCGTTGTTAGGGCATCCTTTGTTTGGGGGTACCTATCCAGTGCCAACGTCTGCAATTTTATACACGACCGTGGTGTAAGCGATTCTATAGAGATTTCATGGCTCCGCTACCATGTGAAAACACGAGCGCGGCGTGGCAGCTCTTTTTCACAGCTCGGACTGGAGCCAAACCACACAGGTTGGACAGCTCAGTCACTCTTCTTCTTAGAAGAGTCGTGCAGATTAAAACGCAGTGACACTCAAACGTTCTCAAACTTCTCAAACTACTTCAAAAGAGTTCTCAAGCTTTAAAAACGTTCTTCCAGCTTCTCCAAATAAAACTTCTTCAGCTCAAACTCACAAATACCCTACAAAACTCCTACCCAATACAGTCACAACATCAAGTTCCTAGGACATGGGTCAAACAACATCCAAAAACACCACAAACCACAAAAACAAACGAAAATCCATCTCCAAGCTCTTCCATGCACAAACTGGTTCCATTTGGTTCCAAATCGGTTCCTACCTGGTTCCTATAGGTTCCTATGGGTTTTCTATATTCACAGATCGGTTCCACAAACTTAAAAAATGGTTTCCTAACTGTTCACACTTTCACCTGCACCATACATTGTTCCAATTAGGTTTCACGAATGTTTCCAAGTAAGGTTCACAGGTGGTTCGTACAACTGTACTCCTCTCACCAAAGCTTCCACACAACAAGGTCTTTCGCATGAACGCAAGTGGATCAAAGTTTGGGCAGCAATTTTTCAACGCACTGGGGAAGGACAACTTCTTTGAGTCCAAGGCAAATGTTTGTTTACAGCTTCCGAAAATGAATATTCGGGCAGTGACCCTTTTTTTTGCACAAAACTGGGCGCAGCTTGTGACAAACAGCAAGTCCAGAAGGCACCACGTGTCCCACTGCCACACCATCATCAGGCTAAAGGGACCCCAACAATCATATAGATTCGAGTCCCCGTGAGTCTCGCTTTGTCCTCGTGCCTCGGGCAGGCCTCGGCAAGCCTTGGAGCGCCTCGAATGCAACAAACCTGCTTCATCATGGCCCCTAAAACAGGGCCCAAAAAAGTGGTCAAAACATGGCTGCGATAAAGGGACCTTGACAGTAGCAACCGGACTTGGGACGCACAAAGAGAAAAAGGTATGAGTTGACATTCATGTTCAAGCTGCAGGGTCGCAAATCTGCTTGCACAACATGTGCGGGCAGCAGCGAAATACTCCGATGGGTGACCCCATTTTTGGGTCCAAATATGGACCCCAAAATGGGGTCCAGAATTGGATCACATTTTCATTCCTTCTTTAGGTCTTTGCTTGGGCCCCGTTTTGGGATCCAGATTTGGACCCAAAAGTGGGGTCAGCCATCGGAGAATTTTGCTGCTGCCCGCAGAGGTTTTGCAAGCAGATTTGCGACGCACTAGCATGAGCGTAAGTGTTAATACATGCTTTTTCTCTCTGTGCGTCCCACTTTGTTTCTTGTACAGTCGAGGTCCCTGTCTGGCCGCCATGTTTCTACTGGTTTTTTGGATCCTGTTTTGGGGGCCATGATGAAGCAGGTTGTGGCATTTCGCGGCGCTCCAAGGCTTACCGAGGCCTGCCCGAGGCACGCAGTGGCAGGAGTACTGTGGAAAAACCGCCTTGAGGACAGTTCAAAATGTGGAAGGCACTACCCTTTATGACCTTTATGGGAACCTAGAATGTGGAGGGCCAAGGCCTGAGGAGGCGAGACCTGATGGGAGGGGCAAGGCGGGCCAAGGCCAAGTTTGGAAAGAGGCATGGAAGCCGCAAGTGGGAAGAAGAGAAACTCCTCAACAGAAGGCGGTCACCGAGGGAAGGGGAGGACGGAGGGAGGAAACGGCAGGCAAACCCCCTCCCCCCAACAATTGTGCACACACCCATTGGGCATCCGCAGGGCGGGTTTGATTTCATTACTTTGTCATTTCTCAAACGCCAGAAATGCATCCGCGGCCATTTTTTGGTGGTTTTTGGCATCCGCAGTGGTCCTTCGCAAGGGTTCTCCCGCATCCGCAGGGGCATCCGCAGGCATCCGCACGTGCGTTGGCAGATATGTGAATCAAAATGGCTGCTTTTCCGGACCTTGCCTTGCGACGTTGCTGCCTAGCAGAAATCGCACGGGCTTGTAACTATTCATCCTGATTTACATTTTCCTCCTCGCAATCTCCTCTCGAAACTTATAAGCTTCGAAACATGGTGCGTTTTAGGGCATCCTTTGTTTGGGGGTACCTATCCAGTGCCAACGTCTGCAATTTTATACACGACCGTGGTGCCAGCGATTCTATAGAGATTTCATGGCTCCGCTACCATGTGAAAACACGAGCGCGGCGTGGCAGCTCTTTTTCACAGCTCGGACTGGAGCCAAACCACACAGGTTGGACAGCTCAGTCACTCTTCTTCTTAGAAGAGTCGTGCAGAGTAAAAAGCAGTGACACTCAAACGTTCTCAAACTTCTCAAACTACTTCAAAAGAGTTCTCAAGCTTTAAAAACGTTCTTCCAGCTTCTCCAAGTAAAACGGGGCGGCAGCGCAAACGGGCACCAAAAGACCCTGGACAAAAACGCCGACCCAAGACAGCCCACATACAGCGACGGGCCTGAGGACATGGGTCAAACAACATCCAAAAACACCACAAACCACAAAAACAAACGAAAATCCATCTCCAAGCTCTTCCATGCACAAACTGGTTCCATTTGGTTCCAAATTGGTTCCTACCTGGTTCCTATAGGTTCCTATGGGTTTTATAGTTCACAGATCGGTTCCTACAAACTTAAAATGGTTTCCTAACTGTTCACCTGCACATACATTGTTCCAAGATAGGTTTCAAGATGTTCAAGTAGGTTCAAGGTGGTTCAGTACACTGTACATCCTCTCACCAAACTTCCACACAAAAAGGTCTTAGCATGACGCAAGTGGATCAAAGTGGGCAGCAATTTTCAACCCGCAACTGGGGAGGACAACTTCTTGGAGTCAAGGCCAATGTTACAGATCCGAAACATGAGATTACTGCAGTGACCTTTTTTTGCCAAAACTGGGCGCAGCTTGACAAAACAGCAAGTCCAGAAGGCACCACAGTGTCCCACTGCCACACATCAATTGGCTAAGGGACCCCAACCATTAGTATTATATAGATCGAGTCCCCGGTGAGCCTCGCTTTGTCCTCGTGCCTCGGGCAAGCCTCGGTAAGGCCTTGGAGCGCCCGAATGGCAACAAACATGCTTCACCATGGCCCTAAAACGGGCCCAAAAATGGTCAAAACATGGCTGCGAGAAAGGGACCTTGACAGTAGCACCCGGACTTGGGACGCACAAAGAGAAAAAGGTATGAGTTGACATACATGTTCAAGCTGCAGGGTCGCAAATCTGCTTGCACAACATGTGCGGGCAGCAGCGAAATTCTCCGATGGCTGACCCCATTTTTGGGTCCAAATATGGACCCCAAAAATGGGGTCCAGAATTGGATCACATTTTCATTCCTTCTTTTAGGTCTTTGCTTGGGCCCCGTTTTGGGATCCAGATTTGGACCCAAAAGTGGGGTCAGCCATCGGAGAATTTTTGCTGCTGCCCGCAAAGGTTTTGCAAGCAGATTTGCGACGCACTAGCATGAGGGTAAGTGTTAATACATCCTTTTTCTCTCTCTCTCTCTCTGCGTCCCACTTTGTTTCTTGTACAGTCGAGGTCCCTTTCTGGCCGCCATGTTTCTACTAGTTTTTTGGATCCTGTTTTGGGAGCCATGATGAAGGGCAGGTTGTTGGCATCGAGGCGCTCCAAGGCTTACAGGGCCTGCCGAGGCACCGCATGGCAGGAGCTACTGTGGAAGAACGCCTTTGAGGACGTTTCAACATGTGGCAGGGCACTTACCTTTATGACCCTTTATGGGAAACCTAGAATGTGGCAGGGCCAAGTCTGGGAGCGAGACCTGATGGGGGGGCAACGCGTGCAAGGCCAAGTTTGAAAGAGGCATGGAAGTTGCCGCAAAGAGGGAAGAAGAGAACCCCTTAACGCGAAGACGTCTCCGAGGGACAGCAGCAAAGCCCAGAAAACCCCCTCCCCCCCATACAATGTGCCACACCCCCCATTGGGCATCCGCAGGGCGGGTTGCGTTCTATTACTTTGTATTTCTCAAACGCCGGAAATGCATCCGCGGCCATTTTTTGGGGGTTTTTGGCATCCGCAGTGGTCCTTCGCAAGGGTTTTTCCGCAGCCGCAGGGGAATCCGCAGGCATCCGCGCGTGCGTTGGCAGATATGTGAATCAAAATGGCTGCTTTTCCGGACCTTGCCTTGCGACGTTGCTGCCTAGCAGACATCGCAAGGGCTTGTAACTATTCATCCTGATTTAAATTTTCCTCCTCGCAATCTCCTCTCGAAGCTTATAAG
>CAMXCT020005363.1:0-17794 GCA_947184155.2 Cladocopium goreaui | reverse complement strand
ACGTGGGGTTCCTCACTGCAACCCATAATTACACCCAGAGAACTCCGGTAATTTAGACTCTTGATTTCTCTACCTTTTGTTTGTTTGGTCGCAGTAGCCCTTCAATTCAGGTGTGACCCATACCTACCCACCATACCTTTAGGTATGGTCGGTCAAAGCTCAGATCCCCGGAAGCATTTTTTTATTGGTAACAGGATGTAACAGTCAGAAATACTGAAAATCACCTATCGTGATTATAATCCCCTGATCTTCACCGTTTACCCTTGTACCAGCCAGGACGGCTTGACGAAGGAGATGGCCAGCTATGTGCCATACTAGCCGGCTTCACCTGCGCCACCTTTGGATTCCATGGCCACCGTAACGGGCGGTTTGTTTGGGTATGGATCAAGAAATGTGGGATTTACCATGGATTTAGCCTACTTGACCGTCTCGTGAAGAGAAAAAACAAGCCTGAAAAATATGATGATGGAGGGTTGGAGATCCTACCTGAACGATCAGTCCATCTGTGGATCTGGACCATTCTGGACAAAATCGATTTGAGCGTCGAGTTGTGATCGGTACAGAACCCGCAAGACCGGACCGGAAGGACTCACGCAGGCTTCAATGATGTGCCCGTACAAATGGAATTTATATAAACTTATGATATACCGATATAGCCCAATCACAAAAAGTTATCGTGAAACCGTGAAACGGGGTGGAATAACACAAGCAATTGTTTGTCCCATTTTGGATCGCAGCTGATTGTGGCTCAGTTTTATACGTCTTGGAGGTTTCCTGAAGTGGGGGTGCCCCCAAATCATCCAACTCATGGATGACCATTTTTATTAGTATATGAGTGTATATTAGGATTGAAACAACCATGGCGACTGGGGGATCCCGACTTCAGATAACCATTAACAGATATGATTAAGCATTCATCATCATTGATCAACCATTATTAACAACTATGAACCAGTAGGAACCCGCCCTTTCTGGTCGTGCGGTCTTGGGTTCGCTGATCACCCGCCCCCTGGCGGTGATGCGAGCGACGAACGAAGTAACAAAAAGTGGGCTTCTGAGAAGCTTTGAACGGTTATACGGAGGTTTCCTAGTGGTTAATCATGATTAATAATGGCTAGCAACTGTTGATAAATGATGATGATTTAATGGATATGAATGGCTATGGTTATAATTATGGAGATTTCAGTGAATGCTGGACATCTATTGAAAAACCACCAATTCAATCCATATACAGTTTATTTTCCCATGAAAAAACTTTATAGGTATTCATCCGTGTTCCGGCCATGTTTGACTACAGGTAGCTGTTTGGGAATGTGCACGGTAGCTAGAAGCTACCGGAGGATATAGCTGCATGCTCCTTAGGCGTCTTATGGCCATCTTTTCCATCCCGAAAACAGTCTTTGTGGCCAATCGTAACTCACCAAAACAAGATAAACTCGGAATCCTTCCAGATTCCACATCCAGGACATCGCATGCACTGCTTTTGTGATATATGTATTATATATCCCTCCAACAAACAATGGTGGCTATAGATGATTCACCTTGAAATTCTTCGTCAAAAAATGGTCATGTTACCCTCTGGTACTCAAACTTGGCAACGGACAATCTCATCTTTAGGTGGATAATTTTCACATTATTTAACAATTCCATTTAGTTCGGGGATTTCCCAGCTGGCCATCTTGGATTACCGGTAATTTCATTAAGAATTAGGAACCATTACTCACCATGATTCACCATTGAATCACCACTAAAATCGTGGGACTGGCGCGGCCCCCATTGACTTCCCAAGATGTTTTGTAAATCACCTTGCAGGTCCCTTGTGCTGCCCTCCCGGGCCGGCGGAAGGGAAAGCAGGCCGGCAGCTGATGGTTCTTTTCGGTCACCCCAAGAAAAGATACACAGAAGTACCGAAAAGATCAGAAAAGCAATTAAGAACCTGTTGGAGTGGTAGAATAGAGGAATATGTCAGATTAAATTGAATGTTACTTTTTCATGTGTTTCTTAAATTGCTTTTCAGGATTTTTAGTGCCTGCGAGCTTTGTTCAATGTCTTGGAAACTTCTGAGGCCCCTATGCAATGTCATCCATTTGTATTATACTTGTGAAATAGATATACAAACATGTAAAACATGTCTATATATAGATATATATATATATATGTATAGATGGATCTATGCATATAGATATAGATCTCTGCATACATAATGACAAATAAATAGATAAGCAAATAAATAAATACACAGATAGACAAACAGATAGACATATACACATGATATATATATTTATATATATAGAGAGTATATAGACATTACATATCCCATGGATTCCCATTGGTCCCTATCCCGTTTTTAAAACGTGGCGGTTTCAGCCCCATCAGCGGCTTCGGAGGTGTGTCCTACAAAAGGCTCTCGGGGATCCTGGATGGTCGCTTTGATCTGTCGCCCGTCCTGGACTTTGGTTCGCTGGACAGGCGGGGGCCCCCGTTCGAGCGATCGCCTCCAGTTGAGATGTGGCTGTGGCTGAATTCTCTTGCTTCAAAAACCCTCTGGCTATTTCACATAGCGAAAAATTGTTCATTGTTAGAGGATAAACATGATATCTTAACCTCTCAAAAATGGTGGATTTTGCCAGTTCGCTATGTTAAATAACCAAACGGTAGATATAACGAACTCGTTTTCAAACGGGGTTTATTTCAACCAAGCAACAGCATCGCTAACCTTTGGGGCATCGTCCTCTAGGGTCATTGTTGCTTTCATCAGCGACTGGATGGGTAGATTTTCTAACCATGTTCAACCATAGAAAATTGAAAGTTTAACCATAGAAACCATATCATAACCATAGAACATGACTTGTCTTTTTTGCTATAAATGGACTGGTTGGTGGTTTGGAACATGAATGGATTATGACTTTCCATTCAGTTGGGAATAATTCATAATCCCAACTGACGAACTCACTCCATGATGAATCAGAGGGGTAGGTGGCTCAACCACCATGCAGTGGATAGTTTAAACATATGTCATCGGATATTCTTGGCCGACGGAAAACCCAAGGATTTAATGGAAGTGTTTGCCTCGGGAAGTCATTGAGATGATATGGGATTCATGACTGGTACAGTTCGCTATTGAACATGGCCCATAGAAATAGTTGATTTACCGACTAAAAGTGGCGATTTCCCATAGTTATGTTAGTTTACCAGAGGGTAATACAAGGATGTATTGAAGCAATAATTATCCACCCGTATGGATTGATGGCATATAAAACATCCATCAATGGTAAAGTTAGGGATGTTTCACCATTGAACTGTCAGACCATGCTGTGGGAACTTCAGGACCCTAAAATGGAGGGTACCTTACCACATTTTTGGACATATTTGTTGGATCATTTCCCGAAATTTAGGCCTTCTATATGGTAGGTTACCTCCAACTTAGGTAGCTTAATGGCCTTTCATCTTAGGATATTCTTGGGATACGAGTACAATATTAATGATGTGATTGCAATTTCGAATTTCACACGGCAACAAATGTAGATAAGGATGACCATGATGATGATGATGATGATGGTGATGATGATGATCATCATCATCATTATCCCTATAAAATAGCCATAAATTGTGGTTACATACCCCGCTGATGTTGATGTTATTGTTGTGGTTGGGGAGTGTTGGCTGCTATTGTCACGATGGTCCTATACACTATGTTCTTAGACTACACTATTATACATATATATAATTATAGTATCACATGTTATAGTATATTATCATTTATGATCATTTATTATCCTGTATTATCATATATTATCATGTATTACCATATATTATCATATATTATCTTTTATTATCATATATTACCATATATTATGATTTATTATCATTTATCATCATATATTGTCATATATTTTCATATATTATCATTTATTATCATCTATTATCATATATTATCATATATTATCATATATTATCATATATGTTCATGTATTTTCATTTATTATCATGTATTAGCATATGTTTTGTGTTGGTGCTGCTCATGATTTGCAATAGGAATGGTATAACGTCAGTCGGTCGTTGAGAGTTCGTTAAAGCTTTCGTTGAAGATTTCGTGGCAATCCTTGTGGCAATCCATTTTGCCACACCTTTTGCCACAAAAAATGATCGTGAGAATTTCGTTGAAATTTCGTCAAAGATTTCGTTACTTCAACTCAAGTTTGACGAAATTTGAACGAATTGTTTGACGAAATTTTGACGAATTTTTTTTGTGGCAAAATGTTGTGGCAAAACGTTTTGCCACAAGGAAAAATTCGTCAAAATGCAGGGTTTTGACGAAATTTTCCTTGTGGCAAAACGTTTTGCCACAACATTTTGCCACAAAAAAAATTCGTCAAAATTTCGTCAAAGATTTCGTTGCTTCAATTCAAGTTCTGACGAAATCCTAACAAAATTCTGACGAAAGAATTTGTGGCAAAATCTTGTGGCAAAACGTTTTGCCACAAAGCACCCGACGAAAAGTCTGACGAAATTCTGACGAAATGAAAATGAAAGAAACAACAAAGAAAATCCTTATACCAGAACATATTGCAAGTGGTAGGAAATCATGGTGGAGTTCGATCGCAACATATATTATCATATATTTTTCAAATATTATCATATTTTCATATATTATCATATATTATCATCTATTATCATCTATTATCATATATTTTCATATATTATCATTTATTATCATATATATATATATTTGAATCCATATTTATCTATATCTATATATCTATCCATCTATCTATCTATCTACCTATCTATCTATGTATCTATCTATGTATCTATCTATCCATCTGTCTGTCTGTCTATCTATCTATCTGTCTGCCTTTCTATCTATCTATCTACCTACCTATCTATCTATCTATCTATTTATCTATCTATCTATCTATCTATCTATCTATCTAACAGCTATACGCAGATCAACCTCTGTCAGGTTCATGACCTCTGAGACACCCCTGGCGGTGGCTGCAGCCCAGCGCTTGCTGCAACGGAAGGGCGGGGTCTTGGAGCCCCTGAAGAGCCCGTATGAGTGCCTTGGAATCGACGAAAAGGGCCCCAGGGCCTTTTTGGGAAAGTTATATGGAATAAGTAAGAAAAGGGGTTATATAATAGGTATATAATGGTATATATATTATATGTCATGGTATATGTAAATGCCCTTTTGGGGGATATGAAAAAATGGTGCGGGATTTGATGATTTGATGCACTAGTTACATGGTAAATACACGGTTGGGATTTTGACATGGCCAATTAAATTGCACATTAGCGTATTTACATGTATTTATGTACCAGCCCCAAAAAATTTAATGTTGGTGATTTTGACCAATATACATTTATGATGTATCAATTAAAATATAGTGCGCAATGGGGTCATCGTTGTAGATACAGACGCTGTTGCTGTCGTTGTCGTTGGTGCTAGTGGTGCTGATGCTGTCCTGGTGGTAGTCGTGGTTCATATTGTATTTAATTGTTAAGTTGATAGGGATCGAAACTTGCAATGATTGTTGACTTTTTATCAATATAGACTAGCTTGTTGCTGTAGTGTTAATAACGTAATACTGCCCATATTATCCTATAATTTAACAAACAGGAACCATTTAGTTAGATGAAATGCTTATTAAACATTGTGATTCCCAATGCTACGTAACAAATTACTAGAGGATACTGCACTAGGAATTAAGCATAGCTCTGCAATTTTCCATGTATAGAAAAGGCAAATCCTCCCAAAACATGGGTAAATTGACCCTTTAAGGTCCTTTCTTGGGTTCTATACTTGTTACCCTCCGGTAATCAAACATGGCTTTCAAATCACCCATTTATGTTGATTTTCCCCGTAGGCCTCTATTTATAGATGATGTCCAGTTGCCAGGTTTGATTACACCAGAGGGTAATTTCATTAATAAGCATTAATCGCCATTATCAACCACTCTATAAATCTCCATATTCTTCTTATGGTTCACATCACCTGGAATATCCCAACCAGCTCCTGGCATTTTTCTTCCCATAAACAGGTTTCAAACGCTCGCTCTCCGATGACGGTCAGGTACTACGCCCGTGCAGCCTTGCTGCAAGTGCGAGCACGACGTGCTGCTGAGGAGATGATAGATCTGCAGCCCAAAAAAGATGCGGATGTTTGGTGATTTATGACTGCACAAATCTATCTTTTTGTATAAACATGTGTATTAATACAATATATACATATATATTGTAAACATAATATAATTTGATTCCATTTGATTGTGTTGATATCTTAGATTGGTAGCACACCCACCCCAAACAACCACCTTCTGAGCCCATGACACACACACACATATATATATATACATACATATATATATATATACATACATATATATATGTGTATATATATATATATATATACGATGATGATGATGATTGATGATGATGATTGATGGATTGCTTGCTTGCTTGCTTGCTTGATTGGTTGATTGATTGATTGATTGATTGATTGAATGACTGATTGATTGATTATTTGATTTGATTTGATTTGATTTGATTTGATTTGATTTGATTGATTTGATTTGATTTGATTTGATTTGACAGATTTGGTTTGATTTGATTTGATTGACTTGATTTGATTTTGATTTGATTTGATTTGATTGATTGATTGATTGATGATGATGATGATGATGATGCTGATGCTATATGGCAGTACGTTACTGATCAGAAATTGTTATATATTGTGATTATTCATCATTATACCATATTATACCCAATCTTAGCTGGGATGATTGACTGGTTCTGCTACAGTAGGGTTTGGGTCTCCCGGTACCTGTGGATCTTGCAACAGTAGGCAGTGAAGGTACTCAGAAGGTGACGATCATGGTGATCACCATCACAGGGTGTGGGACATACACGTATCTGGGGCTATACACGGTTCAATGGAGATTGATAATGCAAGCCGATTTGACCGTATGTTTCTAGGATTTGAAAGGCTTTTGCTAGCAGGGTTGATGGGAAGCATTGAGCTTATTAAGTCATGAACTGGGAGTGTCCACAACCACGTGGAAAGCCAAAGAGTCACAACAGCACAGCTGTTGCGGAAACAGCTTTCGTCCTGGCAGGGCAACAACAGCCCCCTCCAAAATTCCATTCCACAGGTGGCATTAGCATGTTTTCGTCGAGGATGGATGTTTCGGGTATGGCCTCCAAACATTCCCAATGGGCTCTTGAGTTTAGCTTCTTATCCCAATTTGGTAGGAGTCTAGGGGGCTCTCCCTTCTGGTACTTTAACATAGGAAAACCATCATGTTGAATGGGTAAATCATCGAACTTTCTATGGGCCATGGCTTCCATAGCGAACTTAACAAAGTACCAGGCGGTCATCTCATCACATTCAAATCATTCAATTCTTACAAGATCCCGTTATATATATATATATACATATATATATATTTATATATTATATATATATGTATCATTGTCTACCCCATTGAACAGCATAATGATGAGGGAAATGTCGGACGACTTTGAGACGTGGCCAGGAGAGGTTCCAGCTCTTGCAAGAGGCTTGTGTAGCCCTACAAGACTGCATGGCAGCCCCAGGCGGACTGACATGAAAATCGCCACGTTTGATTCTCGGAGGGTAGTGGGAAAATGTCTATGACTGGGTGATTTTTCATTGCCAGGTAATCGATTTCCTGGAGCTACTAGAAATCGTAGGTCCGACTCTGGCATAATTAACCATGGAAATGGAAAGCCACCATTTTTTATGGGTAAATCAACTATAAATGTTCATTTTCAACAGCTTTTTGTATGTTTACCAAAGACTTCCACCCCACTGGCGAATGGTTTGAGGACGGCCTCCTATTCGTCAGTGGATGCCTTCACCATCGATGTTTTGTGTTTGTTCAACAGACTTGATCTTTTTGGATTGTTGGAACGTACCCACTGTAAGGTGATTCAAATGGTACACGGATCACGGCCTCCCGATTTGTTTATATAGATGATTGCTAAAAGAGAATTCCGTTTCATCGATTGGGTGATTTTTGTCAAGTTGTCAAATTCTGTTTGACATTTTTCATCATCCACTTGTTTCCACACCTTCTTCAGGGGTTGGTGAATGCCCCATTACTGTACAGGAAGTGTGAAAAATCACCAACCAAGATGCTAGTAATTGTCACCAACCGTACCTTTGTTCAATCCAGGCTTTTTGACCATTGGTGTCACAGATGCTTAAACGAAATCCTCAGGCATTGCTAGTTCTCCCATTTTGGGGATGTTTTTCGATAAGCACCATCAATGTGCTATGTGTTTAATCCGTCCATGTTTGAAATCATATGTTATCTCTCATATGTTCAAACGACATCCTGCTGCTTTTCGCTGAGTGAATTCCTGATTGCTGCCGGCTAAATGCAGCAACCAGCTGTAGTTTTTGTTGCCCTTCAACTGGCAGGGTTTCGAACTGCTCAAAAAATCTGCCAATGCTGGAACTTGTTTCTGATTCCATTCCATCGGATATTTGTTTCTTAAATCCACCAACCAAGCCGTTTCACCAATGCAAGTTGGGTGTGTCTGAGAATGGGGCCTCCCTAGTGCCATTCAATGGGGAAGACGAGGTTCCCAGTTCCCAAGCATGGATTGTATCAATAGCAACCACAAAAGAAGTGAAACATCCCACTAAACTACTGGTAAATTGAAGCTCTTCTGAAGCTTGTTGGGGCGAACGAAAGCCCCATTGAAACCCCCATCTCAAGCCCAACAAACATGATTCGACAGGTCTACTTCCACTATTTCAGTAATTATTTGAGTTTCCTTTTCCTTTTTTTGGTTCCGTGATGAACCCAGAAGGATTCACTTAAACTTGTCACAAGCTATCTCAACACCCAAAGTATTTTTGATCAGTTGGACTTGTTGGAAACGGAGGAAACATCATTATTTCAAAAAAAAACGGTCTTTTTCGATTAAACAAATCATGTTAACCATCATTAACATCCATTACCTATAGTTATACCTACCATAAACCATTGAATTCAACCACTTAGCTTCGGCAACTGGCGGTTGTTTCAAAACAAGATGTAACAAGTGTAACATATGGAGGTTTCCTGAAATAGAGGTACCCCCCCAGTCATCATCCATTTTAATCGGATTGTCCATGAAATAAACCATCAGCAAATCGTCTCAACATCCTGGGACCCAGGCTGCGCCAACAATCTCTACAGCATCGAAGGCGCCGACGGCAAGCGCGGCGACCGGGCGAGGCCGCAGCGGTCGATGGCGAAAGATCCGCGCGTGTGGTACCTCTTGGGGTTCGATGCTCAGGGGTGAACGCAAAAAACGGTGACACTGATGATGGTTTTGAATGTTTTTGAGTGTTGATTTCTATATGAATACTGTTGTTTGTTTTTTATATATATATAATATTATCTATATATAATATTATATATAGAGTATTATATATGGCTTCGGGGTGGTATATACGTATATATATATATATATACATACTCGTATTATATATATATAGTTATTGTTTGGTATTGATGATGGTGTTTCTATATCCTTTCTGCAGTGTGGTGTCCCATTTCTGTGTTAGTCCGGCGCTGAGACTGCGTATCTTTCCCTGAAGCGGGCTGCTTTCTGTCATAAGCATGCCATGACTTAAAGGCAATTGCAAAGTCAGAGGCTGATCACCATGGTGTCAGAGATTCTTTGTAATTGGACAGTATTTTGCATCATGATATTCCACATTTTTTGAAGGGCTTGAAACCGTGAGCATTTTGTGGTGAGGCGGATCCCCCTAGGCCCTATGTCATCTTGCCACATGAGCACATCTTATCTGATTAAATGAGTTGGAACCATCAGATCTTAAGAAAGTTCCAAGCGAGCAATGGCCAGTTCCCTTTTGAGACGGCCGACTGTTTGTGGATCGTCCATTCCCATAGAAGTTCTGCATGGTGATGAAACGCATAATCAACCAACTACTGTAGTAAAACCCAATCTCTAAAACTCGATGTGGGAAACTGCCCGTGTTTTTTTCCCGGGCCAATGTTGCCAGTTTCACTGACGGCGGTGTCCCAGGCTGCTGCTTTGCGACCTTGGCTCCTTTGAGGAAGCTCGCAAGGCGGCATGGGGATTCTACTCGTAGTATATTCTAATAGCCACCCATAATTCTGGTGATTTCGGAGATGGTAAACATGGCATTGGGTGAATCCCACATTGCCGTCACATTGCCCTACTCATCATTCGGGGTTATAACCTACTAATTAGTGAGGGTGAGCCACTTGGTGTGGGTTCCTTAACAACCACCAAATGTTGGCATGAAGTGAACTTGGCGTTGGCGGAACCATATTGGACCTGCGCTGTTATCCTGATCATATTTTGTTTATCATTGGGTTTACCACGGTCAAAACGTTAGACCAAGAAGGGACCCACACCTTTTAGTCATGTGTTAGTGTTACCTTCCGGTATCCTCAAGCATGGCTGGCTGGGAAATTCTCCTCTAGTTCGACAGTTCTCCCAGCTACAACTTTCATTCAGTTCGGGGATTTCCCAGCGATCCATGTTTGCGGAGAACGGAGAGAAGTGCTGAAGAACAGCTGAAGCCCAATTTTTGGGCTCCGGAAGAGGATCTTCTGGAAATGTCGCCGTGTCCCCATCTTACTTGTCCTGGTGTGGATCCCATGCAAGTGGCGAAAATTTCTGAATCCCAGGTTTGCTGTTCAACGTTTTTTGCGTTTGCACAAGAAGGGTGATTCAACTCTCATGACGCAGGGATAAATAAGCAAAACATAAAGCTATATTTATATGGTTATGGGGAGAATATGGGATTTCGTAGGATGATGTGGGAAATTATGGGGGTACCATTTGAATTTGTGGGATAGTATGGGAAATTATAGATATATGGAATTTCATAGGATAATATTGGAATTATGGATTTGGGGATACGTCATTCTTGGACACAGCCGACTGTAAACCTTTACAATTTGCTATGACTATGGCAGGCCCGAAATGGATTTCACCCAATCAAGCAGCGGCCCTGAAAACTAACATAAATTGAACCCCTCAAAAACGGCGTTGGAATACATTTTGCAACACTTGGAAATGGCCAAAAGTATTCTGCCGGTTCTATATTAGCTTTGAGTGTTGGTTCTATGGATATTCGGCTGCACTCGCCCTGGGGCCTGTCAAATGACCAATGTCCGGTGCACAAGATGGCTACGTGCATCAGCTGACAAAGGTGCAGATGAAACTGATGAGGTCGAGCTTCAGGCTCTGTGTTTGACTGGAGAAGGAGTGACACTGAGCATCAGTTGCTCCATGCATGGGTCTGACCTGTGCAGCTTGGTGTCAAAGAATCTTTCATGCAAGCCAGGCGCAAAGCTCGTCGTGCATCGTGGGAATGGAAAACTGACACTGAATGAAGACTCGGGAGACCAAGGGATTTTCGGAAAAAAACGCAATGCTGTCCTGCACTTACATACCAACTGAATCCAACTGATGTGTATACAGCTTGGCGTGATTGCCTGTAAGCTCCCAAATTGTGAGAGAGAGTTTGTGCTAGAGGGTGTTACACATCTTGAAGGGGCAATGCACCGTGAGTATTTGCGTCATCTCCCGCGCGGCCTTGCAACCTTGAGTTTTGGCCTTTGTTTCAACCAAAGCCTGGAGCAGGTGACCTTACCATCGAGTCTTCAAAGCTTGAGTTTGGCATTTGTTTCAACCAAAGCCTGGAGCTGGTGACCTTGCCATCGAGTCTTCAAAGCTTGAGTTTTGGCAGTCATTTCAACCCAAGCCTGGAGCGGGTGACCTTGCCATCGAGTCTTCGAAGCGTGAGTTTTGACAGTCATTTCAACCAAAGCCTGGAGCTGGTGACCTTGCCATCGAGTCTTCGAAGCGTGAGTTTTGGCAGTCACTTCAACCAAAGCCTGGAGCTTGTGACCTTGCCATCGAGTCTTCAATGCTTGAGTTTTGACAGCCATTCCAACCAAAGCCTGGAGCTTGTGACCCTGCCACCGAGTTTCAAAGCTTGAGTTTTGGCACATGTTTCAACCAAAGCCTGGAGCGGGTGACCTTGCCATCGAGTTTTCAAAGCTGGAGTTTTGGCAGTCATTTCAACCAAAGCCTGGTGCGAGTGACCTTGCCATCGAGTCTTCAATGCTTGAGTTTTGGCAGTCATTTCAACCAAAGCCTGGTGCGAGTGACCTTGCCATCGAGTTTTCGACGCTTGAGTTTTAGCACGTGTCTTTAGCCTGGAGCAGGTGACCTTGCCATCGAGTCTTCAAAGCTTGAGTTTTGACGCATGTTTCAACCAAAGCCTTCAGCGGGTGACCTTGCCATTGAGTCTTCAAGGGTTGAGTTTTGGCAGCCGAGTCTTCGAAGCTTGAGTTTTGGCACATATGTTAACCAAAGCCTGGAGCGGGTGACCTTCAGTCAGTGAATGTGGGAGACTACGGAACATCATGGTGGTGATCATCTGGCACTTTTTGGGACAGTATAATATTGTATCATACTGTATGGAAAATCCTGGGAGAAGATGAGCATATAGAAAATAGATGAGCGCTCATATGGGATAAGAATGGATACGATGGGAATTTATGGGCTAATCTTGGAATCTATGGGATAACATAAGAAAACAAATATGGGAGAACACGGTAAATTATGAGAGTATGTAGGATCAGCAGTTGGAATTGTGTGGGCACTGGTTGGTGGTTTCAATTTATGGCCATCCAAGCGGGACAGCAGCCAACAAACCTAGAGGAGCAAAGGCTTAGCCGCGGAGCTTGTAAACCCCAAGGAGAAGGGTCAGAGCCCTGCTTAATTATGGCTAAAGAAGCGTTTCTATGCTTTTCTACTATCCAATCTAAGGTTGTTTTCAGCGCTTTTCTGCTATTTGTTTAAGTAGGAGTCATCACTATCTATCGTAGGAATCCCTTTGAATCATCCGGTCGACACCAGCCTGTGGTAACACAAAACAAGTGTACAACCGCAACCAACGTGATGCTTGTAAAAACCCGGAATTGGATAATGGAAGAATTTCAAAGCACCTCGAAAAAAAAATTGGGGCAATAACTCCATTGTTTCCTCTAGATCCACTGATACAATAATAAGTAGTCAAGAAAACAGTTGCAGAATCGGTACGAGCTGCCCCAGGTCTGGGCCTGGGTGAAGGAGAGATGGCAGTTTTGGTTACTTGCATCAACTTTTCATAACTTTTCAATTTGTTGAGACACAGAAATTTTGAGTCTTGCCCATGTTTTGCCCATCGCAAGAAAGCCTGGAACAAAACCAGCCCAGCCCCAAGCATTCCATTGCAACTGAGCTGTTTGCCTTCAGGCATATAGACAAGCTCTTTGCCGCTTGCCCATGTACTACTTTTCCCATGTGGTCCACTTCAATTTGGATCCTTGGGCTGATGGCCATGACATTGTCGTGCCATTGGAGGGAAGGTACTTGATATGGTAGATGCGTCCTCACTCTCTTTGTTGAGAACTGCTTTGAAGTTGCTTGCGATTCTGGCCAGCCATGTTTCCCGTTTTTTTTTAATCCCCATTTTGGCGTGTCAAAGCAATATTTCTTGGTTGCTATACCCCCGTTTTGCAGATGAAGTGCAACCCCATGGTTTTTCCTTCCCATGTTAAGATCGAAAAGGCATTTAGTGTTTTTTTGTTTAGGCAGAATAGGATGCCATTAAGTTTAATTTAACGAAATATCCATGTCCTGTGATCACTGGATCATTCAACAAACGAACATTTAGTATTTTTTGAGGATCACCTGGGGTTCCTGTTCTTAGTCACCATCATTCACAAGATCAATCACGGATCACCATGAAAGTCATCTACAACCCATCTAAACTCACTTTTCCTACGATTTTTGTTGAAATCATCTAAAATTCTCGTAAAAACCAGCTTTCAAACCCATCCACAAACCATCCACAAACCATTTAAAAGCATGTGAAAATCATCTAAAACCCATCGAAACCCAGCATTTTTTCCACGTTACGCCACGGTGTTTTTCAGCGCCCAGGCGCTGCTGCGCAGCCGCGACGCGGACGCCGGCGCCTGCGCCGCGAGCGCCTCGGCGCTGCGGGAGCTGCGGCGCTGCTGCGGAAGCGGAGCAAGGCGAGGTGGTAGAGCAATGGTGATAGCTAAATGGGATTATAATACATATAATGTTAATACAACTGGGTAAATTATAACGACCTCACTGCGACCTCACTGGAACCATGGTTAGTAAGGGGAATCATCCCCAAATGGCCCTAATTCAGGTTAGTGAAATATTATAATTTACCCAGATATAATGGTAATTAACCTAATTAATGGTTAATGGTGAATAGTTCTAGGACTATTGTAGTGATTATAGTAATGGTTATAGCTCTGGTTGGTGGTTTCAAACATGACTTTTATTTTCCATAATATATGGGATGTCATCCTTCCCATTGACTAATATGTTCAAGATAGTTAAAACCACCAACCAGTAATACATATAGTGGTAATATAATGGTAATATAATACAACTATAACTATAACCTGTTCTACACTAGTGTATTATAAACCATTATAGTATTACTACAACTATGAATAAGCATTTTTAACTAATTGAGTAATATAATTAATGGTTATAATACACTAGTGTATGCTATAGTAATAGTATTATGGTTATTATAGTACTACATAGTAATGGTTATAATGGTTACAATGGTTATAGTACTATGGTTAAAATAATTGTAACCATTACTATAATGATATATCATGTGTACTATGTGATAGTTAAAATATGTCAATATAGCTATAGTATTATGGTGGTAGTAACTACACTAGTAATGATTCATTATAGTAATTAATGGTTATAGTATGTTTCAGTAGTATGGTTATAATATAACTAATGGTTATTTCAGTTGTAATATCGCGGTAGTGTAGCAAATATACCGTCGAATGTTATATACCTTTGGTTATACTATAGTTATGCTTCACCATAATTAGTTAGAGTACTGGTTTTAGTTATAGTGCTTTAATGGTTAATGGTGAATAGTTCTAGGACTGTTATAGTGGTTACAGTAATGGCTATAGTTGTCAGAACATACTAATGGTTGTAATGGTAGTAGTAATAGTCAATAATAGTTTCCTAATGGTTATAATATTAACTAATGGTTATAGTATGTTATAGTTAATAATGGTTATATATGAAAGTTACAATGAATGTAATTATGCTATGGTTATAGTAAGTAGTTATAGTCATAGTACTTAATAACAATTAGTGAATAATAGTTTTAGTACTTTAATGGTTAATGGTGAATAGTTCTAGTACTAGTGATTAACCGTGATTAATAGGTAACAGGTAGATTATCTAGTAGCTATAGTACTTTAAGCCTTACTAATGGCCATTCATGATTCTATGACTGGTTGATTCCCAATTCAATGGTGATTTTAACCAACCACACTGGAGATTTGAATGGTGCTGAATGGTCATTAATGGTGATTAATGTGCTCCAATTGGATAATAATGATGAACGATTAATAGTTTTTGTCCTATACTGGTTTAACTAGTGACATATAGTGGTTTAGTGATAGTGATTGGTGGTTAATTAGCGATCACTCATAGAGATTGGTGGTGATTCTATTAATGGTTGATAGTGGCTAATGGTGATTAATGGCTAATCTTGGCAATCAGCGAAACCTTTGGAAAGCAAGAAACAGATCCGTGATTGATTCTTTCGTCACTGCTTTCAGACTGTGTCATGACTTGTCCATGATTTGCACTTCTGGTCACTAGATGCGGTGAATATGTGAAGATCATGTCGGCTCATTCCTGCAGGAATGAGATTGGAAAACGATGCTGGATTTGCGGTACATAAAAATATAATATATAATATATATATTTATATATTATCTATTATATATAATATATAATATACTAACCAAATTTTGAAAAATAAGAATTTGCGAAATTAAAACACCAAGGCCCTTGGTATTTATTTTCCCTTTGATGAATTTCTTGTTGATTGTTGGGGATTATGGGTGGATATATTTTCACGAAAATAATATAAAGGAATAAATAAAAACTATTTTGAAAGAAATAATCTTTTAAATTTCACAAAAAATACTCTTATTAATAATAATTCCACTTTTACCTTCCCGATTCCTAATAGTTGTCCCTACTTTTGCAATTTTTAGATGTAAAATCTTTAGAAATGATGGGGGGAACTACTAACGCTTGAGAATAACAAAGAGGGCATTATTCAAGCATATATATTTGTTCTTCCCCTGGCAGACCATCTTAAGATCTATAAACTAGACATGATTTTATAAGGAATCTAAAGATGGAAAAAAAATAACATTGAATGTGTAAAATACTTGAAATTCATTTTATATCTTTGTAGAAAGAATACCTTTATTCCGAAAATACGTAAAATTCTAGATAGACATTTTTCATTGCACAAATTCTTGAACCTATTGTGGCTCTATAGACAGATTTGAAAACCCTTTTAAACCGTTTCAAACCGTTTCAAACCGTTTCCGCAGATTGAGAAGGATTCTACTTTCTAATGTGGTGAGACTGATGCCTGCAATGAGAACGATTCCTGGCACGAATGCGATGAGAACGATATCTGAGATTAGTGCGTTAGTTTTTACACATCTTCCCGGTATTCTCAGTATACTTGCCTGTCTGTATATCCCGCCTAGCTTTCCCTACCCTGTGTGGAACCCTACCAGCCTCGCGCGTTTTTTTCTCAAAAATTTAAAGGGTAGGGTTTTAAAGAGAACGATGCGAAACACTGAAAGATATGTTTTAAGACGTTACCTTTCCTATTCGCATTTTTTCGCTACCCTTCAGAATTTCGCGAAAAAAAATCGCAACTGATTTTTCAACAAAACCGACTGACATGATGAATACGATTCCAACAACCAATGGGGAGAGAACGATTCCGTACACCAATGTGTTTGAAACCGATGAATGTTATCAGAACGATTCCTAACCCCAATGCGATGAGAACGATTCCAGACCCTTATGTGGTGAGAAAGATGGCTGCTGAGAACAATTCCTTCATCCAATGTAATGAGAGTGATTCCGAACATCTATATAATGAGAAAAATTTTAATAATCAAAACATTTGTTCCCACATTTGTTCCCACGTGAAGATTCCAGATAGCTCTTTACTTCATCAAGGGTAATGGGCAACGAAAACACAAAGCCCAAAAAACAGGCAATGGTAGGGTGAAGAGCACTTTTTATAGGTCTCAAATTGAATGAATGGAGGCCATCGAAAATTTAATAAAATAAACAGAAACCATACACCCCACTTGCACGAGAAAATGCCTGCAAAACATCTTAATTCATACGCCTGGATCAACAGGGGCGTGGCAGTCAACCCTTCTTTTTTTTGTTTTACATCGATTTTAGGACCTGGAAAAAGGATTATTTTGAAGCATGCGAATGTCAGAATAGAATAAGAAAATCAATGATAGAATAATCTATTTTGAAGGGAATTTTGGGATATTGTTTATATATTTATAAAATTATTTAAAAAAATATATAATAATATGGTATAAATAATGATTATTTTTTTTATAAAAACTAGACGACAGATGGCCCGAGAGCGTAGAGGAGCAGGGTCTTCTCTTGTTAGTATGGAGATACCATATTACAAAACAATATATTAAAGATATGTTATACGCAATCGAAAAAAGGAATATCAAGACAATATAGCACAAATACAAGATAGTAGACATCGTATCTTTTGTATAGATTTTCACACAGAGAATTTTTTACAGAGAGACGTTTTTACACACAGATGCTTTTAGACACA
>CAMXCT020005362.1:0-17853 GCA_947184155.2 Cladocopium goreaui | reverse complement strand
AAAAATGTTTGTGCCCAAAAAAATCTGAGACAAACAGTGTAAGATCAGAAACTGCGCCTTATAAAAATGACCGTGGCCAAAAAATCGGAACCAAACAGTTGAAGATAAAAAATGGCACCTTATAGAAATGACTGTGGCGAAAAAAATCTGAGCCTAACAGTGTAAGATAAAAAATGGCAATTTATAAAAAATCTGCTGGCAAAAAATGATAGCAAAACAGTTGAAAAAAAATATGGCACGTTATAAAAACCACAGTGGCGAAAACAAATTGAACCAAACAGTGTAAGGTAAAAAATGCGCCTTATATAAAAATGACAGTGACCAAAAAAATCGGAGCCAAACAGTTGAAGATAAAAAATGGCACCTTATAAAAATGACTGTGGCGAAAATAAATGAGCCACACAGTGCAAGATAAAAAAATGCAATTTAAAGAATCACTGTTGCTAAAAAACCGGAGCCAAACAGTTGCAAAAAATGGCACCTTACAAAAATGTTTGTGCCCAAAAAAACCTGAGACAAACAGTGTAAGATCAAAAACTGCGGCTTATAAAAATGACCGTGGCCAAAAAATCGGAGCCAACAGTTGAAGATAAAAAATGGCACCTTATAGAAATGATTGTGGCGAAAAAAATCTGAGCCTAACAGTGTAAGATGAAAAAAAATGGCAATTAAAAAAAAAAACTGCTGGCAAAAAATGGGAGCAAAACAGTTGAAAAAAAATATGGCACGTTATAAAAACCACAGTGGCGAAAACAAATTGAACCAAACAGTGTAAGGTAAAAAATGCGCCTTATATAAAAATGACAGTGGCCAAAAAAATCGGAGCCAAACAGTTGAAGATAAAAAATGGCACCCTATAAAAATTACTGTGGCGAGAAAAAAATGAGCCACAGTGCAAGGTAAGAAAATGCAATCTATAAAATGACTGTTGCCAAAAAAACGGAGCCAAACAGTTGCAAAAAATGGCACCTTACAAAAATGACTGTGGCCCAAAAAATCTGAACCAAACAGCGTAGGAAAAAAAAAACGCCTTATAAAAATGACAGTGACCAAAAAAATCGGAACCAGACAGTTGAAAACAAAAAAATGGCACCCTATAAAAATGACTGCGGCGAAAAAAAATTGAGCCACAGTGCAAGATAAGACAATGCAATTTATAAAATGACTGTTGCCAAAAAACGGAGCCAAACAGTTGAAAAAAATGGCACCTTATAAAAATGACTGTGGCCCAAGAAATCTGAACCAAACAGCGTAGGATAAAAAATGCGCCTTATAAAAATGACTGTTGCCAAAAAAATCGGAGCAAAACAGTTGAAAAAAAATGGCACCTTACAAAAATGACTGTGGCCCAAAAAATCTGAACCAAACAGCGTAGGAAAAAAAAAACGCCTTATAAAAATGACAGTGACCAAAAAAATCGGAACCAGACAGTTGAAAACAAAAAAATGGCACCCTATAAAAATGACTGTGGCGAAAAAAATTGAGCCACAGTGCAAGATAAGACAATGCAATTTATAAAATGACTGTTGCCAAAAAAACGGAGCCAAACAGTTGAAAAAAATGACACCTTATAAAAATGACTGTGGCCAAAGAAATCTGAACCAAACAGCGTAGGATAAAAAATGCGCCTTATAAAAATGACTGTTGCCAAAAAAATCGGAGCAAAACAGTTCAAAAAAAAATGGCACCTTATAAAATGTCTGTGACAAAAAAATCGAACCCAAACAATGTAAGATAAAAAATGCCATCTTATGAGTAAAAATTGTGGGCAGGCGCAGTACTTATGAAACAGCTATGTCCATCTTGAACGTGGCAGCTGGCACGGGCAGTGTTTGAGAAACAACTATGGCCATCTTGAACGTGGCAACTGGCAGGGGCAGTATTTGAGAAGCAACTATGGCCATCTTGAACGTGGCAACTGGCAGGCGCAGTACTTGAGAAGCAACTATGGCCATCTTGAACGTGGCAACTGGCAGGCGCAGTACTTGAGAAGCAACTATGGCCATCTTGAACGTGGCAACTGGCAGGGGCAGTATTTGAGAAACAACTATGGCCCTCTTGAACGTGGCAACTGGCAGGGGCAGTATTTGAGAAGTAACTATGGGCAGCTTGAACGTTGCAACTGGCAAGGCGCACTATTTGAGAAACAATTATGGCCAGCTTGAAGGTGGCAGGTGGCAGGGGCAGTATTTGAGAAGCAACTATGGCCATCTTGAACGTGCCAGGTGGCAGGGGCAGTATTTGAGAAGCAACTATGGCCATCTTGAACGTGGCAGGTGGCAGGGGCAGTATTTGAGAAGCAACTATGGCCAGCTTGAACGTGGCAGGCGGCAGGCGCAGTATTTGAGAAGCAACCATGAATGGGTGTGCCCATGCGGTGGGTTGACTTTACATGACTTTACATTACTTTAGCCACCTGGTAGGCATGCAACAGTGCAAAACCAAGTTGTTCTGAGTTCTGCGGGAAATTCCTTCTGCACTTTGAAGCCAACAGTGGACAGCAGACTGCTGACCACCTATTTTGGATTCTGCGGAGATGAATGGAAATGGATCTCCAAATCAAGAGCCATCGTTCGTCATGCTCCAAAAGCATGTAAATCGATATAGCGAACGATCTAAACCGATAAACTTTTGCTCATGACCGCCTTTGTGACCCCTAGTTTTGGTCCCCGCTCATGTGCACAGAAAGGGGTAGACCATGTCTGGACAGTACTAGACTCCCCAAACGCAGACACTACGCAATATTTCCGGGTCCAAAGTTTGCCCTTGCATCTATATCATGGTGAGCAAGAGATTTGTCCAAATGATTTTCCCGTTTTTTGCGGAGGAAGCAAAAAGAAAGGCTGAGTTGGAAGAATTGGCCTTGAGTGCAGAGTAGGATGAAGAAGACGTTTTTGATTTTGGTGGCATGAGGTGACTTAGAATCTCCGAAGGAGTTATCCATAGCCCAACTTCTCACAGAACTTGTGATGTCGCAGCGCTTCGACAGCTTTGGACCCGCAAAAGTAGCGTAGCGCAGTGAGCCGTGTGTGTCTGTCCCAACTGGATTCTCTAACCAACCAGGTTTTCTTGCTGCGGTCAAAGGCACCTTCCCATCTATTCCTGCCTGTCTGTCTGTCTGCCTGTTTGTCTATCTGCCGCCGATCCATCTGTCTATGCGTCAATCTCTATATGTCTGCAATCATGCAGGCTGACATCTCTTGGAAGCAGTGTGCCAATGTGTGACTTGCGTGTCCAGCGTAGACTTTTTTGCCCCAGCACTTCCAGCACAGCTTTTTTTGTCCCAACACTTTTGCGTTTTTGCTCCAGTGTTTTTGGGGCATAGCTTGGCCGTGTGGGTAGCTCTTGCGTTGCCGAACATGCCACCCAAAGCTCGCGCACCGGAGGCGCGCATGGTGTTTGGGTGGGGCCAGGTTTCTGGGGTTGAAATTTGCACATGTTCCGGGCCAAGCCGATGTCTCCCCACAGTAACCATGAATATTTGTAAATAGATGCGAAGCCTGGAGCACTTTTCGGATATGTCTTGATGACATTGAGGAGTTCAGGATTGAGCTGAGAACGTTTGCATGCATTTGGAATCAATCTGAATTGAGGACGTTTGAATGCACGAGTGCATTTGAAGTAATTCAAGAATGGGAACATTTGAATGCAAGTGGAATCGTATGCATAGAAAGTGTTTATGAATTCAAAGAACCTGGAATGGAGTTTCCAGAAACCCACAGAATTTTTCAGCGAAAGTTGCGTTCTGTGAACTTTACTTTTATGGGAAACTTTCATAGAAAGTTTCCGCACTGTGACGAACCGATTTGAACTTTGAACTTTGGATTAAACTGAGTTTAGAGTGGCTGCTTTTTGTAGCTGAGTGTGTAACTGTGAATAGTCGACACGTCGTTTTGAGTTTGTTGGTTGACAGGTTAACATCGAGACGGTGGTTGCCGATGTCCCTCAATGATGACAACTGACCGAGCACCCGTCATCATAGTGAGATGACAAAAATGGGTTGCCGGTCGTCTGAGGGGGCATCAGCGACCGCAGTGTCGATGTTGACTGTCTCTGGTTAGTTGAAGAGAGTTTTTTTGAGAAAGATGTTCGGATCTTGAACGTTTAAACAATTGTTGCAGTCAAGCTGTATGGTTGCTTTTGGCTCAAAGCCAAGGAAACTGCAAAGAAGTAGTCTGAGACAGTCACGTGGTTTAGTCCATCTTGCTTGTCTTGCTTGTTGCTTTGGTTCGTGTGTTTTTGTTGCTACAGCACCTCTGAGAGAGCGTCCAAAAGGGTTGAGCTGCTCCGAACCTGAGAGCTTGTGTGTGGGAACCGCGTTTGCGTAAACTTCGCTGTGCGTAGGTTGTAGGAACTGCATCTAGGTGTAGGTCCTGGGATTTACGTAGAAAGGATTTTTGAACCAACTTGGGTTTGAATTTTCCGCATGGTAGCGGAGCTGCCAACGTGCAGCATCCGTTGTAGTCAAGTATCCTTGCAGTAGTGTAGTTGCAATGTCTGGATCTGGTGGTTCTGGTAGACGCGGAGACGCTAGGAGGCGTAGGCGTAGTGTAGAACCTGAAACAGAAAGGTTTCGCGGAGATGATCCTTTGCAAAGAGATGATGCTTGGAGAGACTGGTTGAATAACCATGCAAGGCAACGCGATGAAAGACTTCCAGGTCCCTTTGTCACAAGCGTAAGCAGGGAGCCAATGAGTCCAACTCAAGCAATGGAGGGAGGTTTGCAGCCCCCAGGTTTGGGTAATTCTAATGGAGGTGCACGACAGCAGGCAGGTCCAGGTCTAGACGCGACGAGAGCGCATGAAGTACCGGTTGATGATAGTCTTCCGTCGCTTAGTACGCCGCCTGGACAGACTGGACAAACTGAAACAAACGGACAAACCAACGTTGAAACACAGTTGTTGCAGATTTCTCAAGCCTTGGTGTCTCTGCGGAGTGATTTGCAGGGGCAGATTGGTAGGAGTTTCGGTGCTCTTGAGAGAAGACTTGAACAGGTTGAGACTGGGAATGCTGCGGGTAATCCAGTTAGAAACCAGACTGCTCCAATGCAGGGTCCTAGTGATGTTTTTGGTCAGCAGTATTCTGGGGATGGTGACTGTTCTTTCAATCGAATCGGGAGCCCAATACGCAGACATGATCGTGGACATGGTTCATCTGGTGACACTGCACGTCGTAGGGATGTCAGTGGTGAAAGGGATGTACTAAGTCGATCAGAAAAGTGGTTGCCAGCTCCCCCAGTACCCGGTACTAACACTTGGCGTGGCCGAGAAACTGAAATCACAGGGTTTTCAAATACGTTCAGTCTTTGAGAGCTTGGTGCCAGTTGGCATCGTCCAAGATGGCTACGGAGATCGAACAAAGTATCAAGTGGCCTACTGAGATAGTGTATTCAACTCTGACGCCGGGTCAGCAAGCTAGGAGTAGTCGACTGTTTGCACTGTTGAAAGTGGCATTTGCTGACCATGATCGTAGTGATTCACTCATTCGTGCCTTCGAGGCGGGATGTGCAGTCCACAATTCTCCACAAAAGCCTTTTGGTTCATGTGGATACGAGCTGATCAGGGTGTTAGCTTTAGAGTTTTCACTGAGAACTAGAACGGAGGCTATTTGCCTTCGAGCAGAATTGTTGCGTAGAGAGTTTAAGGTGGACTCAAAGAGCATTCACGTAGTATCGGACTTGGTACGCATGATTCAAGTTGCAGTCAACAACTATGAAAGGCTAGCAGAGACGTTGCCTGTGGGAATTTCTAGGGCTGATTTGAAAATTACGTCTTCAGATTTGGCACTTCTTTTTATTCGGAATTTGCCTCATGATGCGAAACAGTATTGTTTGTTGCACTCAGAAAGCGAAACTTGGGAGGCTTTGCAAGCAGCAGGTCTGAAGTATGAGAGACAACAAAGGTTATATGTTGAGCTAGGGGCATTTTCGAAGCGCATGTTGCATGGAGTTGCAGGCGAACAGGTTGTTTCAAGTGATGTTGATGCACAGGGTTCAGAGACAGTTGCAGCTGTTGGTACTGGTTGCGGTCGTTGTGGGAAGAGGACACACAAGACTGAGGAATGTTCCACAAACATGACTGGTGTAAAATGTTTCAAGTGTGGAAAGACAGGCCATATCGGTCGTAACTGTTTGAGCCAGGGTCAGAACAAACCTGATGAGAAGAAACCTGTGAAGGGTAGTGGAAAACAAGGTCAGAAAGGAAAATCTGGTCCAAGTCCCAAGGCGAAGCCCAAGGCCAAAGCTAAAGGCAAGGGGCAAGGCAAGGGGAAGATGTATGAACTTGGTGAGGGTGAGGAGGAACAGGAAGAGGGTTATGAAGAGGCTGGTGAATGTGAGGCTCAAGAGGAGGCTTCTGGTTCAGGTCTTCAAATGGCTCTTTTGAGTTCTTTCGGTACCTCTGGACAGTGTGTCTTTGACATTGTGTGTGCGACTGGGGATGAGATCTTGGCGGATGAAAGCACGGAGGTGCATGATTTGGGACCAGATCTTAAGTCGGACTGTATGTCTGAAAAGACTCATGAAAGTTCATTGGATCAGGATGTTGGTTTTTCATGTCATGATGTGTCATCGGTGTGTCGTGGTAAGGCGACAAAGGGTGTCGGTGGGGCATCAGATGTTGTTTTCCAAAATGGTTCTTTTGGGCTGATTGGATCGAAATATGTTCCTAAAGGGGATGTGTCGTGGTTCGATGGGCTCATTTGTATGCCACTGCTGTCATCTTTGGAGACTAGAGGACAGGATAACTGGTGGTTGATTGACTCAGGTGCCAGCGTCACTGTTTTGTCGGAATCTGCATTGAAAAATGGTTCATTTCGGATTCTTTCAGAAGAAATTGTGAGAGATGGTCCACGGTTTTTTGCAGCGAATGGGACTGAAGTGTCTATGAAGAAGAAAGTCGTGGTTCAGACCTACCTTAGCATGAATAATCATGTTGGAGAAAAGGTTGAAAGGGAAATCAAGTTGTCTGCACTGGTAGGAAACACTAGTAACAACATCCTGAGTACTACGCAGTTGGTTGAACGTGGATGGAATGTGAATCTTGGAAAGAAATCTCAACTGATTCATGAGGGCATGGGTCTTTCAGCCGATTTGATGTCGTGGGCAGGGTGTCCATGGTTGTACCTTGGATCCAGGAAAGGCTCCGGCCGTCCAGTTGCTGGGACAATCGAGGTGTCGTGCGAAAATCCGTCAGGAGCTGGGGAATCTTCGATTTCGGTACTTGAGTTGAATATTAACCCAGTCTATAAGAAAGCAGTCGTTCAGAGTGACATGGATGAAATGCATAGGGCAAGGGGACATATTCCTTTTGACCCAAACTGCGCAATTTGTCAGAGAACGAAAGGGGTTTCTCAACACAGACGGAAACAAGACGGTACAAACGTTGTCGAATTAGCAGCTGATTTTTTCCATTTAAAAACGTTCAAATTTTTGATCATTTGCGAACGATTCTCTGGCATGGTGGGTGTTGTTCACATGGGTCCTAACACTGATCATGTTCGAGCTTCTGTTCAGAGATGGTTAGGAGAGATGGGTTGCTTAGGAGACAGTCATGGTGTCCTTGTTGTCAGTACCGACGATGAAGAAGCAGTGGGAAATGTGTTTTCTAGACTGCAAGTAGGTAAGGATGTCAGAGTTTCCAAAGCGCCACCACAGGGACAGGCGATGAACGGGTCAGCGGAGAGATCTGTTAGAGCAATCAAGGAGAATTTTGTTTGCGTGTCAGAGGAATTGCGAATGCAGGGGCTTGCGATCTGTGATAGTGAGACAGCTGTAGGAGCAGTCTTGAAGTATGTTTGTTTCATGTTGAACAGTCATGCATCAATCCAATCGGAGCTCAAAGACGCCACATGAATTTCTTTTGGGAAAGAATCCGAGTGTGTCCACGCGACCAATCACTTCCATGTTTGGGTCAGTTGTGCTTTGTGAGTTACCCCAATCGGCACAGGCCGACGACAGACCTAGGTTCTTGGAGGGGGCATACTTGCGTCCAGAATTCAACAGTAAGTCAGGACTCTGCCTTGTGATGCTTGATGGTGTTCTTCGAAAAATACACCCAAAGAGTATTAAACTTGTTTTACCAATGAGGTGGGAAAAGTCACTGCTGAAAGGGTTTTGTGTTGAGGGTGAGTCCCAACATAGATCAGTAGGAGACTCTGCTCCAGCGGACGCTGTTGAATTTCAAAAGGTGAGACTGTCTGACAGTCCACCAACTGAAGAACCAGTGTGTCCAAAAGGCGGGCCACCTCAGGAGTGGTTTAAACAGTATGAACTGTACACGAAAGACTGCGCAGCGTGCAGACGCTTGGAACTTGGTCAATCGAGAAAGGGAAAGGTACACAGTGCCAGCTGTTGTGCAAACTACGTTCGGTGGTTGCGAACTCAGAGACAAGAGGCGGCCGAAGCGGCTGAAAGAGAGAGAGCAGCGGTAGTTAAAGTACCCCCCAATGAATGGTTTGATCAATCTGGGTATACACCTGGTTGTCCGGCATGCGGTGCATTGGAATTAGGTGTGAATCCTGATGGGTTAACTCATTATAGTGAATGTATTGATCAGTTTGAAAAGCTGTTGAAAGGTAGCCCAGCTGATGTGGGTGATTCCATGAAGGTTGGTACCTCTGGTCCCAGTGTGATGGTTGATACCTCAAAAGGGGGTGTTGGGAATGATGTCAATGGTGATGTAGCCCAGGGCTCCTTTGGTGGGGGTGTTAAACGTCCGTTGGAACGATCGGGGGAAGCCAGTGATGATAGCTATGCTCCGAGCATTGCTCCTAGCATCCATGAGAAAGAAGGGGCTCGGTTCTCGAGTCCTCAGAATGTTGAAGATGCACAGATAGCTGATGGCTCCCACGTTTCAACTCGTGGAACGAAACGTGTAGCTGATGAACAGCTTGAACCAGAACCTGAATCCTTGGATGTTGGGGAGTCTAGGAAACGACCTCTTGAAAACGATGGGGACATGTTGGACAGTGTTGGTGTCTGTGTTACCGATGATTGTAGCAGGGTTCATGGGATCATGCAACTTTCAGAGGGATTCACGGGGGCTGACATGCTCTTCGAAGACCAGTCGTTGCAGTCGGTTGTTTACCAAGGCGGTTCTAAGTCAGAGACAGTGTCGTTCTGTGGATCCTCAATAAAGGTTTGGAAACCAGACTATGCGGTTGATGATTCGACGTCAAATACCCTAGATGGTAACCTTACTTTTTCAGGGATGTTGACTGAAGCCAAGAATCTGGACAGGGTTAGTGCAGGGAAACCACTTAGGCAGTCCGAAGCCACTGCAAAGGCGGATGAGTATGGTGTTCGCATCATACCATGCCGTTGGGTCACAACGGAGAAGGTGATTGATGGAGAAGATGGTGTACGAGCCCGTATAGTGGTCAAAGACATCGCTTCTGGTGGGGGCAAGGCCAAGAGCCTTGGTATTTCGTCACCAACACCCAGTTCAGAGTCTATCAAAATGGCACTTGCCATCGGTGGATATTCCAATGCGTATGGATGGACGCTGGATTGTTCGGCAGCCTTCATGCATACACCTTTGGGGAAGGAACGAAAGGTGATTGTGAGGTTTCCGGCGTCGATGAGTTGGCCAGATAACTCACCATTGTTCATGGATTTGAGTAAAAGTCTCAACGGAATCAGATCCGCTTCTCTTGACTGGTTGGAGTATGTGCAGGGAATTGTGAAACCACTTGGATTGACATGTGATGTTACTAGTCCATGTGTGTTTATGATCATCTATGTGGATGACTTGTTAATCTTCTCAAACAAACCTGACATGGGGAAGAAAATTTGGGAGAAGTTGAATGTGGTAGTTCCCACGAAAGTCACGGGTCAGTTGTTTCCAAATCAAGAGGGGTCCATGAAATTTGTTGGAAGGGTGATTCGTCGGCAAGCTGGGGCCAAAGAACTGTTGGTTGGTGTTGCACCAGGGTATCTCGATTCCTGTTATCGTGATTATGGAATGGAGAAGATGAAGCTGGGGAAACCTGTTGTGCCTAACTTGAGAGAGACACTTGATGGTCCTCCGGAACCACCATTGAGTACTGAGGCATATCAAAGATATCGTAGGAGTTTGGGAAAGATGGCATGGCTATCACAGACTCGAGAGGATCTCCATATTTTCATAGCATATTTGGCTACGGGCCAACATGCTCCAGATGGTCGTCATGAAAAGGCCATGAGGCAGGTCCTGAGGTTTCTGTTGTTTGATGGTGACCAAGAATTATCTTTTCCATCTCCTGGGAATGTGAAATCTTTGTTTCAGGATTCGGTTGAGTCGTCGGGAGAACCATTAATGGTGGTGTTCTGTGACGCGTCACATGCACCTATGAGGGCGACTCAGGGAAAGGGAATTTCTGGAGCTTTCATTTTCGTGTTATCTTCACTGGTGAAAGGTTTCTCACGTCATCAGACGTGCACATCACTGTCAAGCTGCGAATCCGAGATGTTTGCAATCCAGGAAACGGCACAGGAAGCCATGGGTCTCTTACTGTTAGTGAGAAAGATGGTGAATGATTTTGTTGGGAACTTGGCTGGATTTGAAGGTAGGAAGTTTCCTATTTTGATGCTCACCGACTCCGAGTCGGCTAAGCAGTTGCTTTCAGCACTTGATGTTCCACGCAAGTCAAGGCATACGGAAGTGAGAATTTTTTGGTTGCGTGAACAGTTGGAGAGATATATTCAGCTTGGTTGGATTGAGGGTCCTACAAACTTGTCAGATATCCTGACTAAGTGCTCAAGTTACCACTTTGTTCATAGAGCGACTTGTGGATTTCAGCCGAGAAGCCCAGCAACAACCGAAGGGTCTCAAGGTTTGAAAGGGTCTGACAAACCTTTGCATACACTGAAACCTCGTGACAAAACGATTGCATTGATTTTTGTTGAGTTTTGCTGTGATGAACAGAGTGCACTGTCACAACACAACACAGCGTTTGCGTACATTGGAGTAACCGCTGAGGGGGAAGAAGCATCGACTTTGCGAAGCGTGCTGGAACGAGTTGAACGCTTGTGTGCTAACGCGTCGGCTCTTGGAATGCGTCCGCACGTACATTTTCATGCGAGCTGTCCGTGTGCGTCTGGATCTCCAATACGGTACTTGCGCCAGGATGCAGGGTCTGAGGATATTCGGTTCGCTGAACTTGAACCCCTTCTTAAAAGGTTGCCGTCGTACCGCAAGAAAGCTGATACATTCAGCTTGGAATGGCCAGTGAACAATGTGTTATGGTCATATGCAGGTGTCAAGGACTTGTTGAATGAACTAGGTCTCAAACAGGAAGCAGTTGTGAGGTTGTGCAAACTTGGGTACGTATCGCGCTCAGGTAAACCTGTAGGAAAGAGGCTGAGGTTTGTGTGCGACTCGGAGGAGTTTGTCAAACCGTTGAGGCGTTTCCAGGCATGCAGGTGCAAGGAACATGCGCAGCTGAATGACGTGAACTGGAACGAGACTGGTAAGTATAACAAGTCGCTGGCGCTAGCGTTGTGTAACGCGGCGTACGCGTGTGCGCGAGCGAGCGGCGTGCACTGAAACACACACATAGGTGCGTGTACAGCAGTTGATGCTCTGTTGCAGTCATGTCACAGAGAGTCAGAGAGGATGAGACAGATCGTACAATTCAAACAAACGGATGTATGGACAGACAATGGACGCGTTGTTTGTTGCGAGTAATCTAAGAGGGTAGCAATGATTTTTTTTTTGGGATCTAGCTAGATGAAGTGTTGCGTTTCCACCTTTGTTTTTGGAAGTCTTCCGAATGGAAGAGCTCCTGACCTTTTGCGTGTGACCTTGCTGTGTTTCACACGGGAGCTAAGTATCATCTCCCGGGCTGTATACATGTACAGAGGAGGCCTAAGAATGCCACGCTTTTAGGACCTTGTTTGGACTGTTTTGAATTTCAGCTGAAGTCACGCGACGCGTAACCATGCTAACTTGAGGGTAAGGAAGTGTTTGATCCTGGCGGATCTTCTTAGGGGTGCTGGTAGGGGGTTGAAACAGTTTTAGCTCTGTATGGGTATCCGTTCGAACGACGCCATGGATGGACGAAGCTTCCCTCGAAAGGGGGTGTGGAAATATCCGGTATTTTTTGGCTGGTGAGCGACGTGAGCGAGGAAAGCTTCTGGCTTTGTGCATATTTGGATGAACGAGATGAAGTGGTACAGTGTGCGAGTTCTGCTTTGGTGGGGCGTGCATATTCTGCTTTGGAGAATTCAATGCGGGCATTCTTTGAGGAAGCAATTTGGAATTCGTGACTCCGGTCACTGGAAGAATGCTCGGGTGAGACTACATCAATTGGCCCGACCAATTGAGGTAGTGTCATCTTAGTGTTCGGGATTGTGTTTGGATACGGCATTGATATAACATTCGTGGATGCGGTGAGACTGGTATCTGTTGGGATCTGTTTTATGGTAACCATGAATATTTGTAAATAGATGCGAAGCCTGGAGCACTTTTCGGATATGTCTTGATGACATTGAGGAGTTCAGGATTGAGCTGAGAACGTTTGCATGCATTTGGAATCAATCTGAATTGAGGACGTTTGAATGCACGAGTGCATTTGAAGTAATTCAAGAATGGGAACATTTGAATGCAAGCGGAATCGTATGCATAGAAAGTGTTTATGAATTCAAAGAACCTGGAATGGAGTTTCCAGAAACCCACAGAATTTTTCAGCGAAAGTTGCGTTCTGTGAACTTTACTTTTATGGGAAACTTTCATAGAAAGTTTCCGCACTGTGACGAACCGATTTGAACTTTGAACTTTGGACTAAACTGAGTTTAGAGTGGCTGCTTTTTTGTAGCTGAGTGTGTAACTGTGAATAGTCGACACGTCGTTTTGAGTTTGTTGGTTGACAGGTTAACATCGAGACGGTGGTTGCCGATGTCCCTCAATGATGACAACTGACCGAGCACCCGTCATCATAGTGAGATGACAAAAATGGGTTGCCGGTCGTCTGAGGGGGCATCAGCGACCGCAGTGTCGATGTTGACTATCTCTGGTTAGTTGAGAGTTTTTTTGAGAAAGATCTTCGGATCTTGAACGTTTAAACAATTGTTGCAGTCAAGCTGTATGGTTGCTTTTGGCTCAAAGCCAAGGAAACTGCAAAGAAGTAGTCTGAGACAGTCACGTGGTTTAGTCCATCTTGCTTGTCTTGCTTGTTGCTTTGGTTCGTGTGTTTTTGTTGCTACAGCACCTCTGAGAGAGCGTCCAAAAGGGTTGAGCTGCTCCGAACCTGAGAGCTTGTGTGTGGGAACCGCGTTTGCGTAAACTTCGCTGTGCGTAGGTTGTAGGAACTGCATCTAGGTGTAGGTCCTGGGATTTACGTAGAAAGGATTTTTGAACCAACTTGGGTTTGAATTTTCCGCACAAACTCGAAGTCAAAATGATTGAATTTTTAGCTGAATGGATGGTCACTCTTTTAATGCCAGCATCGCACGTACTGGAAGTGAGGGCACCTCACCTTCTCCTTTATGATGCTCAAGGAATACTGGTTTAGAGAGCTGTACCTAGGCTTGAAAGTCACAGCATCTTTTGACCGCTCCGAATCATACACCAGAGTGATCGATGGTCAGGTAAGATGCATCACGCCCGAAGTCAAGCCGCAGAATTTGCAGGCCATTTGGAACGTGCAGTTTATCACAGTTTTCGTGCCGGCATGGATGATCCCACCCGTATACCATAGCCTGCGCAGAGAAAGCATCAAAACCGCAAGCTCCGCCAGTCCCATAGGCGTCCAGTCGGTCCGCCCCACCTGGTTTGAAGACACAACACCCAAGGATGCCGCATCCCAACCTAATCAAGACCCTCAAAAAGAACAACCCCAGCCACTGCACGGGCTAAGTTAGTTATCAAAGAAGAGGTGCTGCCGACGAATGACCAACCAAAATTCCCATCGCTCGAACTGTTGGCTGCCAGAGGCCTTTTAGCACCTGACACGTGGAAGTGCAAACGAGCACAGGTTAGCCTCAAAGCAACCATTGATGTCCCTATGCTGGGCACAATCATAGAGCAAAATGGGGATGGACTCCTTGAAGACTCCCACATGCCAGTGGGATGGCCACTACACATTGATGGTGCAGTCAGACAATGTTGTATTCATCGAGCCGCTAGCCTGCAAGAATTAGACGACATGCTCAAAGAATATGACATGAAAAGAGATTCAGTTGAAATCAACCATGACGCACCTCAATGGTCCCACCATGCAGTATGGAATCGACGGTACATGGAGCCGAAACCAGGATACACACTGGAACAACTATGGGCTGATTCCGAGCCTGCCATAAGCAAGAAAACGTCCACGTCATATGAAATCCAAACAAATGACGTCTTGCGTGCAGTAGCGGCCATTCAGCACCTCCCATCCCCCACACCACCCGATAGCCCCTTCCTAAGAGCGTTAGGGACAACAGCTGCTCTCAAGGCCCCACCACAAACTGACACCCTAGCGCAAAGAGCCCTGGAGGAATGGGAACGCACTTTGTGTGAAAACAAGGCAGTGGCAATCCTCGCAGAGGTGCAAGCCGGCCGACCAACCATAATCCACAAAGATGGTGGCGAAATGCTCATTGCCATTGTCCTTGACAGGCCACTAGCGGAAGCGAAAGCACTAGTTGATGACCCTGCAGCATTCACTCGCGAAATGACGCGGATCCTGCGCGAAAAACAAAACCACCCACTCATCGCTCAAATGATGAAACCAGCGGAGAGTGGTGATCCACCCCCCGCCAACACCGCAGCCAGTAGCGCCGGTAGCAGTGACGAACCTCGCACCACCTCACACGTGCAGTTCCAGTAAGCTACTCGAGATAACGTAGGGTACCTAAGTTTCCCATACATGCATTTTGCCTGTGACTCGACCTAGGTTGAGCGGCTTCGTCACCATGGGGTACCCATGGTTGACCACTGCCCGTTGTGGCTACCTTTGCTGTAAGCATGCCGGAGCCAGTATGGGACGGGAGGCGGTGGGGGGCGGTTATAATAACCTTTTTCAGGGTTTTATTTCTTTGTTCGTGTTGTTTTACTGTGAAAATTTCCGACATCTGTGGTGAGATGAATCCATTGGTCTTTTCTGCATTGGAAGAAGTGAATTTGGTTTTCATCTTGATGATGAGCTCAACCGTGATGGTTGACATCGTATTTGCACGTTTCATGTTTTGCACGTTTTATTGGAGATGACGAAACCCAACAACGATATACTTTTCGTCTTCTTTGAGTACTTTGATTGCACGGAGAACATCGTGAGGATTTGAATTTGTATAGTGACATGGAAAATCAAACCATTTTCCATATGTTTTGCTTTAGTTTTTGCCGGCAGAACGACAGCAGAATGATTGCAGAATCATCGCAGAAGTGCACGAAGGAATCGTGAGAAGATCGTAGAATTCATTTTTGTGACTTCGGAAGAAGGAACTTTGTTTGGCATTGATTGGAGAAGAGTAGTGTGTTTTGTCTCTCAATGATGATAGCGAGAGCAACGTTCTGAAAGGCATTCAGAACTGGAGTTGCTAACAGATCTGAGGGAGACATCATGAATCATGTTTTGGTGCTTGAAATGTTTCAACGTTTTCCAAACACTCAAACTTATTTAAACAAACAAACCATGTCTTGATGTAAAGACTTTTTGTGAGGACATGTGTTTTTGATCGCTTTTGTGAAGTTAGCAGAAAGATGCTGACTGGCGACTCCGCATCATTTTGTGTCAAGGCGTGACACACCAACAAGAACCATAGCGACATGAGCAGACACCGTTGGTTTGTGCTTGTGTAAAAGTGGCTGAGCTCTGGGAGTGGTTGACTTGGTAGCGTGGACGGTTCTAGTGAGTTAAGGACGACGTCCTGGACGCTGACCCAAGGGTTTCGAAGGTTGCGTACCTTCCGCATGGTAGCGGAGCTGCCTGCTTGCTGTGCGTAAGTAGGAATGGATTCAGGTAGTGCGAGTCAAGGTGTGCAAGGTTGTCCTAGTCCTGGTATGGCTGAAAGAGGTGAAGGAAGTGGTACCGGAAATGGTGGTTGTAACCGTAGTGACGGATTGCCGCCAGTGCCAAGAACGCCTAGTCAGCAAGGTAGTGGATCTGGGATGGATGGACAAACACCTGAAGTAAGTAACATGCCCCAGCAGCAGCCACAGCAACAACAAGCAAATGTGTCACAGAACGTACAGGGATTTGCGAGCACGACAAACCTGGATGCAGGTGGTCAGGTAGGTCCGGTGCAGGGATGTCAGCAAGGAAATGTCCCCGGAATGCAAGGACTGGGACCAGCATGGTTTGGTGCGCAATGGATTCCCCAACAACAAACGTTTATGCAACATAATTCGCAAGCGCGTGTGCCAAGTTATGGTTGTGCGAGTATGCCTGGTGGACCAAGGTCTGGAGATTTTCCAAACTTAGGAGTGAACCCAATGAGTTGCCAAGGAAACGTGCCGAGTGGCCCGGTTGGAGCGAGCTTGGGAGGTTTGACGCCTCAGGCGGCGCAGATTCAAGAGGTCATGGCCATGTTAGGTAGCATGAGTGAGAGACAGCTACAGACAGTGCAGCAGCATATGCAAGATCGTTTTGTAACTATGCAACAGAGAAGAGGGGTTCCAGAAGTGTTTGGTGATGGTCTTGGTAGGGCAGCTGATTCGTCGTTTGTGACTCCGCAGCCATTTGATGTTTTGCCTGGTTTTGGTGTTCAACAATCAAGTCATGGAAATTCACAGCAATTGGATGTCTTCGCCAAAAGCGAAAAATGGTTGACACCGGCACCAACACCAGCAGGAACTTGGAAGACAAGAGAAGAAGAGGTGTTAGGTTGGGCTGGCTATTTGGATGAGTTGTCATCCTGGGCAGCTGGTGGAAGTTTAGAATTTTCTGTGGAAATCCAGCATAGTAGCCGTTGGCCCGGTCCCATCAGATGGGGTGCTCTCAGTGGAGCACAACAGGCAAGGTCTCGAAGGCTTATGTCCATCTTAAAAGCTGCGTTTCACGACAACCCCAGGTGTGTGGCGTTGGTGAACGCCTTCAGTGAGGGTGTGGCATTACATGGAGTAGGATCTAGTGACAGAGTGGCAGTAGCAGTAAACCAACAAGCAAATGGGTTTGAACTGCTTAGGCAACTTACTCTTGAATTTTCTCTGAGGTCAAGATCCGAAGCGCTCTCACTAAGGACGCAGATTGCAGGGAAGTCCTTTGTCCTGGCGGCGACACAGACATCGCCGAGTTCCTTGGTTAGTGATACTATCAGAAGAATTGACTATGAAGCTGCAAGGTTCTCAAGGTTGTTAGGAACTCTCCCTATGCAGGTGGATACCACAGGACTGAAGCTGGCAGATTCTGACATGCTAGTTGTTCTGTTGAAAAGCTTGCCTGAGACAGTGAAGAACTACGTTCTCCACCACAGCGGCGCAGACAATTACGAGTCCTACAGGAACGCTGCGATGCGGTGGGAAGAGCAACAGCGCCTGTTTAGCGATTTTGAAACAACAGGCCACAGCAAGAGATTGAGTTCCCTGGAGGGGAATGTAGAACATCATTCTCTTGATGCCGATCTCGTAGATGCAGTGGAAGGCAGATGTGGGAAGTGTGGTAGTCGGAAACACACCGCCCCAGGTTGTACCGCAGACATGAGCAAGATTCGGTGTTTTAGATGCGGTAAGATGGGACACATCAGCTTCAACTGCCCTGAGAGCAAAGAAGGTAAGGGTAGTGCAAGGACTGATGCTTGGAACCTTTCTCGTTCAAAAGGAAAAGGTGCTACCTTTAGAAGCAAAGGCAGTAGCAAAGGAAAAGGAAAGAAAGGTAAGTTGAATGAAGTTTCAGAGGATTGGACCGACTGGACTGCAGAGAGTTGGGACGATGATGACTATTGGTGGCATGACC
>CAMXCT020005361.1:0-17854 GCA_947184155.2 Cladocopium goreaui | reverse complement strand
TCTAGCATGAGAAGCTTTAGACAAGCGAGTCATTTGGTGACGTACAGGCTACAAGCGGGAGTTTTCGGCCGATTTCGGCCAGGAAAAAGAAGGACAAAAAGGACAAGAAGTCCAAAAAGAACAAAAAGGCAGAGAAGAAGGGAAAGAAAAAGAAGGCGCGCATCAGCAGTGATCCTAGGGTGACGATATCTTTGGTGTTCCTTCCAATTGACAACCGGGATGAAGCAGCGGCTGAAAGGAGAAGAAAAAGAAAAAGAAAAAGGGAGACGATCTCACAGAAGCCATGCGCGGATCTGTCTCCAATCAGTTTGGCAAGTATGGCGCTGCCGGCGCTGATTTTGGCACTGCACGGGGAGAGCTGACGCAAGTTCTTTGTTCAGTGAACTGGGCACCAACTCAAGAGCACCCCTTAGAACATGTGCAATGATAATCAATTATCCAAATATGGGTTTTATTCATATTCATGCCCATCTTGGAAGATGGATGGAGATGGTTATACCCACATCAAAACGGAATCATGATGGTTCATATGTATATAAATAATTATAAATATATATATATAATTATAGAATATTATATATATGTGTGTGTGTGCTTATTCGCCGTTGTGTCATTGTTTTTGGTTCATTTCCAACTTGGATTTCTGATCCACATCGACTTGTACATCATAGGGATACAACGTATTGAGGATATTGTATTAAGGATACTTCAAACTTCTTCTCGACATGATTTATAGTAATTTATATCCAAGATTTAGTGCCTCCCCCGCTCAAAAAACGACACAGCGGAGCCAGGCATCATCAAGGCTGAAGACTTCTTCTCCAAGAAGCCCGAATTTATGCTCTGGGCACAGGAGGTCCGAAAGGTCAATACCGACATCCTCGGACAGCCCCGCAACGGCAACGAAAATGCGTCAAGACTTTAGACATTTCAACGACCCTGTGGAAGTGGCTTATGTTAGTTATGTCCAATTTCATCATGTATCATCCTGTTTTTTCCGGATGAGTTGGGTCCGGAGTTGAGATCTTAACAGCACCATTTACCGTTATAGATCTTCACTCAATAATAATTACCCTCTGGTAATTTAACATAGCTGTGGAAAATCACTATTTTTAATGGGTAAATCCACTATAGATGGCCATTTTCAATAGCTATGTTAGTTTACCAGAGGGTAATTAGATTAGATCAGATGTAATTGCCCCGGCGTTCGGGTGCACTGAGGATGCAGCTGAAAGATTTGTTCAAGGAATACGTGGAGGACTACAACACGGCCACCATGCCTTCGAAAAAGTGCCTTGTCCGAAAAACCTGGCCTTCAACAAAAAGATGCCACTTTCTAGATATGGGGATGGGTCAAAACCTATTAATGCCATATTGGGGAGAATAAACATCCATTATATAATCAGCTATTGTAGGGTACCTAGGGTGCCAGGGTTTTAACTCGCCAGGAGGCCAGTTTTGGAGCGTGATTTATTGCATCCCGTGCATATGTTGGCAGGTACTACAATATCCAGGTATTCGAGCAGCAAATGTCCAACAAGCGGCAACTTGGTGAGATCAACTTCTCTTTGTGTCGATTTTCTGCTGACAACTGGTTGAACCGTGTTAAATTTCAATTGTCATTGGTTAAATCTATCGTCTATCGCTTTGTTGATGAAAATCGCTTCAAGCCAGCATTTTGCTGGTGAAAGGCCAGCATTTTGCTGATGAAAGGTCACTGGTGTTATATATATATAATATATATATATATATGTACCTCCCCATAATTGAAAACTGACATGATTTAAAGTCCCGGTGTTAGATGCATAGCTCCCATCCAACAGGGCGAAACGCCTTCAAATCAGGCGGAAGAAGAAAGCAGAAACGGTCATTGATACTGCCGCCTGACTAAAATATGTATACGAAAAGTGGTGGGCTGCTGGGCTCATGAACCAGGTTACCCAGATGTATAGATGTGTGGCCAGGATTCATATACTTGTTTGGTTTCTTTGGGGGGGGGGGTTCTTCCAATTGGGGATCCCCAAGAAACAATAAAGGCTTCACCAAGTTATCATGGAAAACTGGATAATTTAGGGGTACTCCCCATTTTAGGAAAACTCCATAGAATGATCCGAAAATGATACCAAAACTCCATACATGGATGATTTACAATGATGTATCATGTATACACCTTGTGACGGTCAGGGCATTCCTTGCATTGCAAACCCAGGCACTTCAAAGCTCTTTGGCGTCCTTCGATGACGAAAAGGCCAGCAGATGCCAAAGGGGAAAATCCCACATTTATCCCATTCTTGGCTTCTTAAGCATTTTATACATGTTTATTTGTTTATGCCACAAACCAAAACAAGAAAAAGCAACAAATAAACACAGAAGGCGGCAGAGATATGTTTGGATAGAAAGGGCACGAATGAAGAATGAATAGTGAACACATGTTCTCCAACACACTATACATATGTCTCTATAATAAATCACAATAATACATATCCAAGATGTATACTATGTATGTCCATGTGTAACACATCATATTTAGTATGCATCTCTATTTATATATATATATATACACATATATATATACATGTCTAATACATCATCTTACATTTATACACCAGTACACTATAGCCATGGCCACAGCCAGCCTCCCATCCCAGGCCCGACGAGACGAAGTCCTTGCCTTACGTGCCAAGAAACAGGAGAATCAGATTTCCTCGGAGGCCGCGGCCGGTGGTCCCTGATTTGGTCGAGAGACCTAGGTATACAGTGATGGCTTGGGGAAGGTTAAAATTTGGGCTACAGTATACATCTGGAAGTATTAATGATGGCAATTATGGCATGATTTTTTTCAAAGTGAAGTATGTTCCCAAAAATGAGCATATACCCTCTGGCAAAAAACGTAGCAATAAAGAGTCCCTGAACTAAATGAAGGTCTCTTGGGTAAATGAATGTAACTAAATGGGGGGCTTTCAAGTGCATGCATACATACATACATACATACATACTTACATACTTACATACTTACATACTTACATACTTACATACTTACATACTTACATACTTACATACTTACATACTTACATACTTACTTACATTCTTACATACTTACATACTTACATACATACATACTTACATACTTACATACTTACATACTTACATACTTACATACCTACTTACATACATACATACATACATACATTACATCATGACATGACATTACATTACATTACAGACATACATACATACATACATACAGACATACATACCTACATACATACATAAATAGTGGGAATTGTATGTCCAGATACATATAGTTTTTGTTACTTCTTGATATATTGGACAATTGGACACGCGTGGCTGGGGAAATTCGGTCACAATAACCCAACCTTTGCAGAGACCTTTGTGGAATGTATTGGATCTATGGGTTGGGGCCATCGGGGGTATATAAAACCAATATGGACATATTGAACAATACCTGTGGAACCATGGGGGATGGCCATCCAGCTCTGAACTAAACAGAAGGGTACTAGGGGTTTCACCTTTTGACCCATAGACTTTTAGACATATAAACTTTATATAAACCTCTTCTCCACTAATCTGTTCAGGTCCTGTTGATGAGATTCACAACTGAAACCCCAGGGTTTTCCAGGTGCAGCGCCTGCGAATGAACAAAGAGAAGGCGGAGGACATGAAGCACCAGGCAGCTGATTCGGATGAAATTCCACGGGATTCAACCAGTTCATGGGATTCAAGTTAAGTTTGAAGCACTTTGAATTGGTGTTGAAATACCAATGATAGCCTACTTTTAAGCAGTAAAAGGATATAAAACTGATAGATGATGGTTGCTTGATGCTTCTCGGGGGGTTATACCAAGGTCAACAAGGTCATTGGGGTAGTTCTCAGAATGCCCCTAGTATCCCCTATAGTCAATAAAGTAGCCATGAGGTCATCAAAACATCAGTTTGGGCAAATTATAACGACATCACGTCGTGACCGAACTGGAATCATGGGTGATAAGAGGAATCATCCCCAAATAGCCTTAATTCAGGTAATCGGTCCTTTCTTGCGGGGAGAGGGCTGGCCAATGAGAAGATCAGCGGCCTTAATTTAAGTTTGTGAAATATTATAATGTATCCATACTAATTGCCTTTCAAATAGTAGGGTTGGGTAAGTGGGATGTGGCTCATTCTTGGGTTTGCCACATTGGATGGGATAAAAGACGCGGATTTTGGATCATCATGGAGACCCCTTCTTTGAGCACCGTTTATTTCTTGGGCGGGCGGCGGGAGGTGAGTTGAGAGCACTACCGACTTCCATAATGGTCTTGGGGAATTGACAGGAAACCCTGTGCATTTATGGTTCACACATGCAAACCACGCAAAAATCCATCGTTTCACTGCGAAAGAATTCCATGTCAGAAGGCTACAAAACCCCAGGGGGGTTCTGGTGGATTTTGGCCTGGGCCCCAGGCCATGCTGAAGACCCAACAATCGATGCTCAGTAAGGCTGGCCAGGTGGAGGCTGGATGGGTAGTGGAGTCTACAAGGTGAACTGTGGGCAAAATGAAGCATGAATAAGCAACAAACATTGGGAGATCGTGAGCAAATGAGGATATTAACTGGGAAACCCACTGTCATAAAATTCATATGTTTCCTGAAGTGTGGGCATATAAGACCCAGCCAACTATAGGTTGTTTCTCTTCTGACTGGATCATTCGGCCTGCGGAGAGCTGGCCGATCAATTGAACAGCCATGCGCGATAGTGCCGCTTTAATTTGTTTCACAAGGGCCTCGTCAGAGACCAAAGTTGGGTTGATTTCTGACTCGGGTATAACTTGCTGAATCTAATCCAAGAGTAAGATGAGGTGACTACATCTTTTCATTGATTTGTGCTTGGCTTGAGAAATGTGGCTGCGGGTCGAACCCCAGCATTCTGGTGAACACCAAAATTAAAACAGGTGGTAGTGGTAGATGGATATTCATCCCGATTCATCCGCATGTGTGGTAAAATCTTAGAAAATGCTGTAGGTTTTGACCCATTCCCACATCTTGTTCCCTGCAAAGCCCCCATGCCGGTTCCGGATTCTGGCCTCAAAGGCTGCTGGGAAGATTAGCGAAAGGCTCAACCCAAACAAGGCCGCTTTTTTCGACATCCCCAGAAATGCTTTGGCTGCTGGTTCAGGCTGGTTCTTTGCCAAATATGGAATGATGATCCCACGTTATCCCATGGATGTTTTTCTTTTGGGATTCTGACAGCTCCAGAAACCACCGGCTTCCTGCGGAATTAGGATCAGGATGAGTTGCCATCAGCTGAAAAGACATCAAATCATCACATCCCATGCAAAAAAGTGAACAAAATCTGACACACCCATAAACAAATGCGAACCTTTATTGATCATCTGATAGGCCCAGCATGGACTCTTATAGCATTCTATACCCAATTTTGCCGCACGCGTCAATTTCTCTGAAAAACCACAATAAACCACAACAAAATTGGGTTGTTAGCCATGATGTCTGATGAATTATTTGTTCCTATGTGTTTTGCTTGGTTTGTAGCCTGATCTGTGGGCCCAGCTTCACTAGCGCTCCTAGGTGGACTATGCGGAACGTCGGGCCAAGAAGTTGGATGGTCCGGTGGGCTTCCAACCTGAAGGCCGATGTGTATGAAATCAAATAAACTCTCGGGAATTCACATCAGTTCATTGTAGGATATTGTAGGTGTTGACATCACGATAGCTATAGGTATACATAAGAGATGTATTGAAATCACACATATATAAAGATATGATATTGTTGTGGGTATTCACATCTTCCTGTCGCTAGTCAGACCACAGGTCGTGTTTGCATATGTCAGAACCCCTACACATGGAACTCCCATTTCAAAGAGGACGATCCATAACTGCCATAAACGTCCATTTTTGTCTATGGCCAGGTTAGATTTCTGAAGGTAGCTGAAGCGCTGGTGCAGAATGGTGCAGAATTGCCGTTGGAGCAGCACAGCGCGAGGAGTATGTGAAAAGTTGCCATTGTATACTGAGGAAGTTCCTTGAAGCCACATCAGATCCGTTTTACGGTGATTATATGCCTAAGAAAAGGATGGAAAGGCCTGCATCTTGCATATCAGATAGGGAAAGTTGCAGAACGGGGCTAATTATTTTAGGGTTTTTTTTTGATCAGGTTTAGTTTTTTTTTTTGGATGCCTGCTTCTCTGCTTTTCCTGCTTTTCCTGCTTCTCTGCTTTTCTGCTTTTCCTGTTTCTTTGCTTCTCTACTTTCCCTGCTTCTCTGCTTTTCCTGCTTTTCCTGGCTTCTCTGCTTTTCTGCTTTTCCTGTTTCTTTGCTTCTCTACTTTCCCTGCTTCTCTGCTTTTCCTGCTTTTCCTGTTTCTTTGCTTCTCTGCTTTTCCTGTTTCTTTGCTTCTCTACTTTCCCTGCTTCTCTGCTTTTCTGCTTTTCCTGTTATTTGATTCTTGCTTTTCCTGTTTCTTTGCTTCTCACTTTTCAATGATTTCTGCTTTGAGTTTCTGTTTCTTGATTCTATGATCAGGATTTGGATTTTTGATTTTCCTGTTTTCTTTGATTATCTGCTTTCCTGAGTTCATTTGCTTTCTCTACTTGCAGATTATATGCTTTTTGCTTTCCCCTGTTATTTGATTCTCGCTTTTACTGGTTATTTGAAAGTCTATACTTTCCCTGCTTCTATGCTTTTCTGCTTTTCCTGTTTCTTTGCTTATTGCTTTTCTTGTCATGTTTATTCTGATTCTCTAATTTACCTGTTTCTTGCTTTTTGCTTTTCATGTTTCTTTGCTTCTCCTGATTTCTGTTATTTGCTTACTCTAATTTCCCTGCTTCTATGCTTTTTGCTTTTCCTGTTTCTTTGCTTCTCTGCTTTCCCTGCTTCTCTGCTTTTCTGCTTTTCCTGTTTCTTTGCTTCTCTGCTTTTCCTGTTTCTTTGCTTCTCTACTTTCCCTGCTTCTCTGCTTTTCTGCTTTTCCTGTTTCTTTGCTTCTCTGCTTTTCCTGTTTCTTTGCTTCTCTACTTTCCCTGCTTCTCTGCTTTTCTGCTTTTCCTGTTTCTTTGCTTCTCTGCTATCCCTGCTTCTCTGCTTTTCTGCTTTTCCTGTTTCTTTGCTTCTCTGCTTTTCCTGTTTCTTTGCTTCTCTACTTTCCCTGCTTCTCTGCTTTTCTGCTTTTCCTGTTTCTTTGCTTCTCTGCTTTCCCTGCTTCTCTGCTTTTCTGCTTTTCCTGTTTCTTTGCTTCTCTGCTTTTCCTGTTTCTTTGCTTCTCTGCTTTCCCTGCTTCTCTGCTTTTCTGCTTTACGTTCTTTGCTTCTCGTTTTCCCGCTTCTATGATGTCTGCGTTTCTGTTTCTTTTGCTTCTCTGCTTTTACTGTTTATTTGCTTCTCTACTTTCGTGCTTCTATGCTTTTTGCTTTTCCTGTTTTTTGCTTCTCTGCTTCCTTGCTTCTCTGCTTTTCTGATTTACTGTTTCTTTGATTCTCTGCTTTTCCTGGTTCTTTGCTTCTATACTTTCCTGCTTCTCTGCTTCTTGCTTTTCCTGTTTCTTTCTCGATTCTCTGCTATCCCTTGCTTCTTGATTTAGCTTTCGTTTCTTTGATTACTCTGCTTTTCCTGTTTCTTTGCTTCTCTGCTTTTCCTGTTTCTTTGCTTCTCTACTTTCCCTGCTTCTCTGCTTTTCTGCTTTTCCTGTTTCTTTGCTTCTCTGCTTTCCCTGCTTCTCTGCTTTTCTGCTTTTCCTGTTTCTTTGCTTCTCTGCTTTTCCTGCTTTTCATGCTTCTCTGCTTTTTTGCTTTTCCTGCTTCTTTGCTTTTCTGCTTCTCTGCTTTTCTGCTGTTTTGCTTTCCTGCTTTCCTGTTTCTTTGCTTCTCTGCTTTTTTGCTTTTCTTCTTTTTTGCTTTGCCCGCTTCTCCGCTTTTCTGCTTCTCTGCTTTTCTTGCTTTTCTCTTTTCTGCTTCTCTGCTCTTCTCTGATGCATTTTGCACAGTATTTACATCCCTGAGTATCACATTACTTATCTTCTCTTGAAAACTGACAGCGTAACATGTGAGAAGAGGTGCTTGCATTCTGCTTTGGGGGGAGGCGCTGCGCCCTCCCCCCAATCCCTCCCGCTTTTAATTATTAAAACCCAAGCTCGTAAATACATTAGTTGGGGTTGGTATGATGATGTGGTGAACATGATGGTGTGAATGCTAACCATGACCATCGTCCGCAGCTTGCATTTTTGCAAACCAACCTTCTCTTGAAAGCTGACAGCATTACATGTGAGAAGAGATGCTTGCATTCTGCTTTCGGGGGAGGCGCTGCGCCCTCCCCCCAATTCCCCCCCCCCGCTTTTAATTATTAAAACCCAAGCTCGTAAATACATTAGTTGGGGTTGGCATGATGATGTGGTGAACATGATGGTGTGAATTCCAACCATGACCATCGTCCGCAACTTGCATTTTTGCGAACTAACCTTCTCTTGACAACTTGGGGGTGACATGATGATGTAGTGAAGGCGGCCATGCCAAAATGTATCAAATCCCTTGGGTTTGGCATGATGATGTGGTGAACATGCTCACATGTAGAAAAACCCATGCAAAATGGAAGGTGAACATGCCAACATGTAGCAAATCCCAAACAAAATGGAAGGTGAACACGCCCACATGTAGCAAATCCCATGCAAAATGGAAGGTGAACATGCCAAAATGCAGCCAATCCCATGCCATGCAAAATGGAAGGTGAACACCCCCACATGTAGCAAATCCCATGCAAAATGGAAGGTGAACATGCCCAAATGTGGCCAATCCCATGCAAAATGGAAGGGGAACACGCCCACATGTAGCAAATCCCGCGCAAAAAAAAAGGTGAACATGCCCAAATGTGGCAAATACCATACAAAATGGAAGGTGAACACGCCCACATGCAAGACTCATGCAAAATGGAAGGTGAACATGCCCAAATGTGGCAAATACCATGCAAAATGACAAATTCAAGGTCCAAACCGTTGCAAACACTAGGCAAATTGTACCAGCCAAGAAATCCAAAAAAAAATCCCAAACCTGCTTTAAAAAAAACTAAAACTATTTCACGCCCAAATCTAACCGCAACTAACAGAAAGGGCCAGACAAGTTGCATGGGTCGATGATTTATGCCGCGGCCATTTGCAGCACATTGGCCATCCGGTTCCAGTGGGGTCCTGATTTGCCAGGAAACTCTTGAAGGCTAGGCGTTTTCTGGTTGGTGGTTTGACAGATATGCACATACTGTTTTGGAGGATTTGGTTTGACAGATTTGCTAATATTTTTCTAGATGATCTAGAGATATCTAGAGGATTGAAAAACCCCAAAGGGTTTTGCATGTATAATCGGGCTAGGAAACGGGGAAAAACGCGGGGATGATGGTTGCAACATGGATGTAAGGTGTAAGTCGAAGAATGTCAAAATCTTAGAGCAGGCAAACAAAAAGTATGGTCATTTCTGCAATCATCATAGCCTCACAACTGGCCGGCGTGGTTATGTTTCCTCTCATTTTGGTGTAATTGTTACACATACATTATACATTACATTACACTACACTACATTACATTACATTACATATTACACATTACACATTACACATCGCACATTGCACAATGCACATTACACATTACACGTTACACATTACACATTACACATTACACATTTCACATTTCACATTACACATTACATTACACATTAAACATTAAACATTACACATTGCACATTACATTGCACATTGCACTACACATTAAACATTACACATTGCACATTACATTACACATTACATTACACATTACATTACACATTACATTACACATTACATTACACATTACATTACACATTACATTACACATTACATTGCATTACCATACTTACAGACAGACATACATACATGCATATACTTATATAATCTTATATATACATATACATACATATGTATATGCACATATGCCTGTGTATCTAGCCACTGACATGTTATTTACACCATTCCCCATCAAGCCGCTGAATTCTCTGGTGCTGCAGGTCCCATGACAGACATGGAGCAAGAAGAGGAACTGTTGGACGCTCAGGCCTGGAACTTCTGCTCTAGCAATCATCAGAAATCACCCAAACTTAGATGTTTTCATGCCCAAAGGATTGGCATTGGAGGACGCCTGTGCCACATTGCTGCGTTGCATCAGGAGATCAAAGAAAGCATCAGCGATGTGAGCACCGACGCCAGCCTGTCCCGACACTCTCTGTCAGAGGCGGAACCCGGGCAAGGGGCGTCATCCGCTTAGACACCCGGGGAAACCCCAAAAAGATGCGGTATTTTGCGGTCTGGCAGATGATGTTCTAACTCGGAACTTGTCATTTTGCATGCTGCAGATTAGGGGTGAGATGTCCAATTGGTATTTTCACCTATCATTGTTTTCATTTATCATCATTAATTACTACTTACTACTAATTATTGCTATTCATTGTCCTAATCAGAATCATCACTATCATCATGTATTTTCCAGCCTTGCTAGGGAAAAATGATGTGCACAGTTTCTAGCTTAGGTTCACCGCACACAAAGATGTCGCGGTATGAAAATAAGTAGGCAAACTTCAAACGCATTAGAATTACTATGAATCGCTTATTGTGTGTAATTAGTTAAACGAACAGATGATTTACAATGGGGTGTGTAATTAGGTAAACGAACAGATGATTTACAATGGGGTTACTTATTGAATTGCTTATAATTACTTATAGTAATTCATTGATTGGTAAGTATTCTGGGGTCGTTGCGTTGCTGTGCCAGGATGATGGATTGGAGGCAAGCTCGCCAGGCAAAGATGCTACCGTGCCTGATGAGCCTTGTCGACTTTCCAAAAGTTCCAGAATAAGTAAGATGCCTTAGTTACCTTAGTTTATAATAGTTTATAACAGTTTATAGTATCTCCATCTATCTCCCATTGCTTTTCGATATTACGATTGGATTGTACCTTTCTGCACCGTTGTGGCTTGGAGGGCTAGGATCTGCCTTGACCGCGCAGTTGAGAAGCCGTCCTGGGGGCTGTGGTGCTTCCACCTTGCCAGGGACCTCGGAGCTATGGCAGCTATGGGATCCATATTCCGTATAACAATGAATGGGGAACCATGGAGCTACTTAGAGTTTCCCAAACACAGATTGTAACAGCTTCTCTTCTTTGCCAGCTCGGTGCCGAACCCTATCGCAAGTGCCACATGCAGTGGGCCACGCCTGGACCCGAACACTAGATCGCGAGCTCCCGATGCAGTGGTGCACACCTGGATCCGAACGCGATATCGTGAGCTCCGGATGCAGTGGGCCACGCCTGGACCCGAACATAGAATGTCAGAATCGATGCCAGAAAGACTGCCCGAGAGAATCTCAGAACATGTACCAGATAGAATGCATGAAAGAATGTCAGAAAAAAATATCAGAATAGATGCCAGAAAGACTGCCGGAGAGAATGCCAGAACATGTGCCACATGGAATGCAGAAAAGACTGTTAGAATAGATGCCAGAAAGACTACCAAATAGAATGTCAGAACATGTGCCACATAGAATGCTGGAAAGCATGTCAGAATAGATGCCAGAAAGACTGCCAGATCGAATGTCAGAACATATGCCAGATAGAATGCTAGAGAGAATGTCAGAACGAATGCCAGAAAGACCGTCAGATAGAATGCCAGAACATATGCCAGATAGAATGCCGGAAAGCATGTCAGAATAGATGCCAGAAAGACTGCCAGATCGAATGTCAGAACATATGCCAGATAGAATGCCGGAAAGAATGTCAGAAAGCATGTCAGAATAGATGCCAGAAAGACTGCCAGATCGAATGTCAGAACATATGCCAGATAGAATGCTAGAGAGAATGTCAGAACGAATGCCAGAAAGACCGTCAGATAGAATGTCAGAACATATGCCGGATAGAATGCCAGAAAGAATGTCAGAAAGAATGTCCGATAGAATGAATGCAGGAAAGATGGGCATATACAATGGCCAGGTAGGATGTCAGATAGAGTGCCTGAAAAGATGCCAGAATCACTTCCAGCAAGAATGCCAGAATAGATGCCAGAAAGAATGTCAGATAGAATGCCAGGGCATATACCAGAAAGAATGTCAGATAGAATGTCAAAGTATATATGCCAGAAAAAATGTCAGATAGAATGTCAAAGTATACGCCGGAAAGAATGTCAGATAGATGTCATAATATATTCACTGTATGTGTATATATATATATATATATATATCTGCCGTATATACTTCCAGATGATATGCCAGAAACTATGTCAGAATAGTGTGTCAGGGTGGGGATCAGTCGAAGGAAGGTAATTTTTGCTTGTTGTAGCAATGTGTGGAGGCATGTAGTGGTCAACTAGGTTTTTTAACGTTTGGCATAAGCACAAGCCGGGTAAAGTGGACATGCGACGTTCTACCAGACAGAAGCAAGACGTTTCCACACGCAAAGTGATCATTCAAATCGACGTGAAAAGATGTATACCAACTTATGTGTGTATGTCCTTATTATATTTATGTTGTGGGCAAACTATGTTCCATAGAAATCCGTAGGAATGTGTCATATAGTCATATGTGATTGACCACTGGATTAATGTAGACGTTTTTATATCATGTGGAAAACTCGCTGCCATGAACCAACCAGCCCCAAAATCACTTTTTTTTATTGGTGCTATAAACCATCCCGAAATGGTAGGTGTATTTTTGGGTTTCCTACAATACACCTGTATACATGTATACGAGTATATGTTATACAACCCATCACATACCCATTAAATACAAAGTATATACTCATTAAATACCCTTTGCATACCCATTATATATCCATTATACATGTGCCCATGAAATACCGATTGTATACCCATCATATACCCATTATGTATCCATTGTACATCCATTACATGATATACTAGCCACCTTTGAGTCCGTCACATGTGCGTTTTGGGTCCAGGTCTTGTACTACAGCTGCGTGCTCCTCACTGCTGTGGCTGCTTGGCTGTGCATCAACGGGTTGGAGATACACCCATGGTGCGTAAAAATGGTTTATATGCGCATATAGTTTTATATATGCATGTAGATAAATACATACGCACATATTTACATATATATATATATATGTACATTTACATATTATATATCATGCCTATGTAAAGATGATTATAGATGGAATACTTGCAGATGATTATAAATGATTTTAGTAATTATATTTACATTATACATATGCCCATCATAATCACGGTAATCAGGTAATGTGGTAAACCCAATGGCAAACCTGCAATCTTGCAGGGTTTATACAACCCATTACAACCCAATTATATCCATTTATGGTGAAATTGGAATGATTTTTGTTTGGGTTTATCAAGGTTTAGCACATTAAATCATACCTATCGACGGATTAGTCATAGCACCAAACAACTGTCTACAAGAAAGGGGGGTCAGAATTTAGATGCTCCCACATATGGTGTATGTCTAGGAATGGTTTATGGCATTGGGTTTTCCTCCTGGTGTGAATATCATATTTTTTTCGCGATTGTGACATGGAAACGTCTTCACCCAACATTCTCAACATCTCCTTTATTTCAATCACGTGCGTCTCCTCAAAGCAGGCACTACGGATATGTGAAATCACAAGCCATCCTTGCTTTGGATTGGGTATATATATATATACATATATGTATAATATAATGTTTTAAAATTATATATATATGCATATTCATATCGTGTATATATATATACGCATACAGTATACACTGTAGCAAACCGTAACACCTATACAACCTATACCCTTTTCCACCTTTTTATGTTTCTTGGGGCAACTTGTGGTATCTCCACTTCGGCGCCAGGTGCTATCCATCCGAAGCATCCTGGAAAGGTTGGTGGCTGGGAAGCCTGCCACGCAAAAACTTGAGAGGCGACGTATAACGTGGGTTGGTATTTGAGGTCCTACTTACATGGGCTGTGGAGTTGGTAAACTAGTCAAAAGGTGGGTTTTGATTCAACATAGACTCAGCTATGAAAGAATGTTACAAGGGGTTGTTAACTACTTAGCTAACCTCATGGCCCACCTATATAAATCATGAATGAACTTCAATACTGTAGTAAACGGATCGGTTTACGCGCATTTTTATGTTGAAGAATAGGGATAGTAATCCCTCCGCTAAGCAAGCAGCCAACACGAAAAGGACATCAGTGAGGGTAATGTGGCAAACCCGATGCAATGCAACATCCCAGGAACCAACCATAAAAGGGGGGTCACCATGAACATCATTCCAAATCTCCCATTACTAGGGTCATTAGTAAACACTGCCTGTCTGGAGACTGATCAACTTGTCGCTGGAGGATACTCTGCAGGTCCATTGGTATCTAATTATTTGGTTGTCTAAAGATGCCTGAAAAACATGTTTCTATTTACGGACGTATGATCCCTAAAAGACTAAAAGTACTGGGATTTGGGATGGGTTGAAACCACCAAACAGGAGATTTTCCGCAATTCCATAACCCCACGTATTTGATATTAAGTACCCCAATGAAGGGACCCCAAAATGAATACATCCAATTCATTCAGCCGGCGTTTTCATGGAATAGTTGGTATTAGAATATCATAATGTCATACAAATAATATTGGAAATGCTATCATAAAATGAAAAAAAACCTTTCCAATGATCATAAAACCATATCAGGGGGAAGGGATTAGGTCACCATGTTCTGCCAGGCCAAAAGCCAAGCTCTCCTGGGACATGTTGACTTCGGCAGATGATCCAGCAAAACTGGTTCGCGAGGCGGGTAGCCAATGACCCTCTTTCCATTATGTTAGATTACCAGAGGGCATCTACTGTTGATGAATGTTGGTTTCCAAAACTCTCCGCATATCTCAGGGTCGGGTCGTCCCCACGGCTGCAGGTGCTGCCAATCCCGCCGGACTTTCCCGTGCCGAAGGACCCAAAGGAGGACTTCACCGTGACCTTCGGACCCTGCGCCAACCTCATGATCTACACAGGCCACGAATGCCACGAAGCCATGGGAATCCTTTGTGGGGAAGAAAGTTTGCTGAAAGATACCCATGAAAACAATGGTTGACAATGTTGGTGTGCAATGGTATGTAAGTCGCTATATATTTATTTATACACATGTGTTTTGATATCTTGATGCCTGGCCTGTGTGTGTGCGCATACATCAGCAGGTATATGCAGCACAAACACACTCGTATATATGTATGTATGCATATATTCATGCATAGGCATTTTTAAACCAAATCAGAAAAAAACATAGCAAATTCTGACACACAAATAGAAGGCTCCACCAAGCCTGAGCATAGCAATATGATTTTTAACCCTGAGATATCCAAACTAATGTGGGTAAAACATGGTAAAACAATTGAGTATAAACCATTCCCAATCGGGTGGTTTATGGCATTGTTTCACCCACAGTATGGATTTTATATTTGATGGGAATGTTGTGGCGCCCTTGTCCCAGGAGGCGTCGCCTGCTGCCTACAGCGCTGCCCTAATTTCGCCGATGTCAAGCCAAAGCTACGCCACTCAACAAAGCAAAAATACTGCAGGTTTACGTGATCACGAACACATAACCATACATGTGCATACATACAATTGCATATCATTTTTACATTCAATGGATCCCCCTCCCATGTTCAACGCATGTTCCCTTTGCTAGTTCCATTTCAGGACTTGTGGTTGCAGTTTCTTCGGCTTTGCAATTCGTAGATGGGCTACTTAGCCTCTATTGAACACATATTGAAAAAACATCCGCTGCTGGAAGGCAGTGTTCACTGTGTTTCTTAAAAGTTCCTGTGTTTGTCCAAAGGTGTGAGTGCGAGCGCTGTTCACCCAGGAGTGCCGTTGTAATTTGCATGCATGCAGGCCCCCCAGTTATCATTTTGCAAGCCCATCCAATTGCAATCGACCGCAAAATCCAACCGTTAGCCTATTTATAAACCAACTTAACTATATTGCTTGGGGACCCATTAACAAGGTGGTTAAAAACGGCTAAATATAAAGTAGAACAAGGATAGTAGTATACAATCATTTAACAACATACAACTGGAGAATCGTTCATACTTAGCTTTTAATATTTTACCATTCTCTCAGCACTAAGACTTGACATTTGCACCGCGCTTCCGCCTGGCGGGAGCCTGGCGCTCTATTTAGGCTTTCGCGGAAACTCCAGCGGCGCCTTCATCGCGGCGACCATGGCGGCGGAGATTGAAATCATGCAACTCTTGCCGGTGCCATGGCTGTGGTTGCGGTCCTTGGATGATATTGAAATATATTGAAAACAGAAGGAACAGCCTATTTCATCCCGGACTCACATGGTTTGGGGGGTGATGAAATATCCCAGTGGCTTATTTGCTTTGACATGCTATTTGTATATATATATATATGTAATTTTAATATGGCCACAAACTGATCCATTCTTGGGAGCAATTATCCCAGCAAGAGGCCCCAAACAGTGTGGGAGGGCCTGGAGGATAATGTAGGATAATGTTGAGGATGATGATGATGATGATGATGATGATCACCATCATCATGGTCATGGTCATGGTGATGATGGTGAGGATGAAGATGGTGATGACGATGTTGAGAAAGATGATGTTGAGGATGATGAGGTGCAGGAGGATGACGTTGAGGATGATGTTGAGGATGATGATGTTGAGGATGATGATGTTGAGGATGATGCTGTTGAGGAGGATGGGGATGAGGATGACAATCAACTTGTGCTTACGTGGTGGTTTGGGTTGGTGGTTTGGAAGTCTGGGAATTGATGGTTTTGTGAACTTAGAAAAGACAAAAAAAAAAAAATCAAACCCTGTAAACAATGAAATCGTTGAAAATAAAGAAAACAAATTTAAAACAACAATGATTGCTATCAGATTAGGTTTGTTTGAAAATTGATATTCAATTTGTATCTCGGAAAATATACACTTATTTAATTTCCAATAATTTCACGTGATTGTTTAATTGATTATTGAATTCTAGTGCATTTTTCTGTACTTGTCTATTTATCTTTGAAATGGGGGAAAGACAGTTCTTGAAACCGTGTGGTCCTATCCTGTATTCTGACTGATGCAGGTTTCATGGATTTTCCATGGAGTTTCCATGCAGGTTTCATGTTGGTTATATGCTGGGTTTGCTGATTTAGCTTACTGGTGTGTAACCTCCATGACAATTCCCTGGAACATGCATGGAATCTGCATGGAACCTCCATGGAACCTGCATCAGTCAGAGCGCATGATAAAACCAATAAGTGTAGATAGAGGCACCGCCTCCATAACGCACATGGAAATTGCGTGAAATTCTACATCAATTCTCCATGGAACCTGCATGGAACCTCCATGCCCTATAAGTTCGTCATGACAATGACTTGGCAGTTTTTCATTGCGACCTTTACTGGTGAAGAGTCTCCCATGTTTTGCCGCTAAAAAAACTTACAAAATCCAATGGCGCATTTTTCCTGGAAAGATCAATTAACCCAACTTTTTAGCATGTTAGCTCCATACAAAGGGGGGAGCAACATCAACAAATCAACCAAATGACTTCCAAAAAGATCTCGGAAACTCCGCTGGACCCCTCTCTTACGCTCTCCTAAGGAGATGCTGAGTTGGACGGAGCGCTTTCGCAACCGTTTGTGGGGAATCGTCGGCGCCTGCTCAGCCAGCATAACAGAGATCGTGGGGTTGCCCATGGTGGAAATGGGAGGGATGATCCACATCTGCCAAGGCGTTTCCAACCTGGAGAGTTGTGATTTGAGGCTGAGAATGGCTGAGATTTGAGACGGCTTCCTGATTTTTAGGCGCGCATGTGTGAGAGTGTGTGAGGGCGTGT
>CAMXCT020005359.1:0-17901 GCA_947184155.2 Cladocopium goreaui | reverse complement strand
CTAGGGAGGTCCTTTTGAGCGAAGCCGGGTTTGAGAAGGTTTTCCGGACCCAGAATTGGGTCCGTCGGAGGAAGCTGTTTTGTAGATGATTTGGTTTCTTGTTGGGGCAAGCGGGGGGCATATCGGTTGCTGCTTGAACCCAGTTGAAGGTAGCTTTTTATTATTTCGTTTCGTCTGGTGGCTTGATTGTTTGCTGCTAAAAGAAGGCGCATCAACCTTTTGCAGCCTTATAGGTGATTGCTTGAAGTGTTTCTTGCTGTTGCGGGGTTTGTGGGTTTTCGCGCAGGTGGCCGGCTTCCATTTGAATGATTGTATTGAATACTTTACTGCCCCTTGTGGGCCCCCCTTGCCCCATTCTAGGGGGACTTCATAACCGAAAAAAGTTTTTGCAAAGGGCCCAGAAAAGAAAAAAAACAAGGAAATTATTGATAGTGTCAGTTTTCATTTTCCCGTTATTGTAATTTAAAGTATTAATTTAAAACGGGATGGGAGGTTTTTTAAAGGGCAATATTTGCTCAGGGAAAAAAAGGATGTGGGAAGGTGAAGTATTGAAGGCTCTCTTACTCCGCCATCGTTTCGATATCGTGTCAATTACATTGGGTAATTGAATAAAAACATACCACGGAGTAGCGGAGTAGCGCGGAGTAGCGACGGATTGGTGAATGTTGCCTGGGTGGTGCTGCATTGCAATCGCCGCATTGGAGCTAGGGAACGGACACAGCTGATACCACATGTGCGCTTTCAGGTTCCATTTCTGGGGCCGGAAAGTCAATTGAAATCAGGCTTCGCATGTGCGGGCCTCCTCTGTTCCAACTCTATATGCTTGTTGCTTAACTAAACGCAGTTGTCATTTTTTGTTCGTTGCACGGGTCGGCCTTTGCTATTTTGCGATTTTGCGGTCTCATTTTGGTACCGCCAGACGGTCCCAAAAATGGGACCGTGAAAGTGCTTTTCTTTTGTTCTTTTACTAAGCAGTGCATGCGGTCCCAAAAATGGGACCGCCAGGCGGTCCCATTTTTGGGACCGTGTTTAAGTTCATTTTTTGAAGTTTTTTGTATCAAGGTTGCAGAAGCGCAACGTTTTGGTTTCAATGAAGCTTTGTGGCTTATGGCGGCCGGAAGGGCAACTAGGGAGGCCCTTTTGAGCGAAGCCGGTTTTGAGAAGGTTTTCCGGACCCAGAATTGGGTCCGTCGGAGGAAGCTGTTTTGTAGATGATTTGGTTTCTTGTTGGGGCAGGCGGGGTGCATATCGGTTGCTGCTTGAACCCAGTTGAAGGTAGCTTTTTATTATTTCGTTTCGTCTGGTGGCTTGATTGTTTGCTGCTAAAAGAAGGCGCATCAGCCTTTTGCAGCCTTAGGTAATTGCTTGAAGTGTTTCTTGCTGTTGCGGAGTTTGTGGGTTTTCGCGAAGGTGGCCGGCTTCCATTTGAATGATTGTATTGAAAACTTTACTGCCCCTTGTTGGCCCCCCTTGCCCCTCTAGACTCCTACCGAAGTTTGCAGCCCAGAAAGAACATGAATTATGATCTTTTCAGTCAATCCCGTTATTAATTAATAGTATTAATTTAAAACGGGATGGAGTAAGAATCTTCTTAGGGAAAGATGTGGGAAGGTGAAGTATTGAAGGCTCTCTTACTCCGCCATCGTTTCGATATCGTGTCAATTACATTGGGTAATTGAATTAAAACATACCACGGAGTAGCGGAGTAGCGCGGAGTAGCGCGGAGTAGCGACGGATTGGTGAATGTTGCCTGGGTGGTGCTGCATTGCAATCGCCGCATTGGAGCTAGGGAACGGAGACAGCTGATACCACATGTGCGCTTTCAGGTTCCATTTCTGGGGCCGGAAAGTCAATTGAAATCAGGCTTCGCATGTGCGGGCCTCCTCTGTGGGCCACTCGGCGCTCGACTCCGGTTCACCTCAGAGCTCTCAAGGGCCGAGCCGATGAGCTCAGACAGGATGGGCCGAAACCAGTACGTGGCATACAGCAAGCATTCAGTTTCTGGAGTTACCATGCATTCAGCCAATCTCATCAACGAGATCATCGCTTGGGCGAGCTTTTCTGCTAAACGAATTGTGAGAGCCCTTGCCCGCTTGTGTGCTTTGGCCTCCCGGTGCAGGGCCACGCCAAAAAGGCGAAAACCACGCCCCAAGGGCGTTATTTATCTATAATGGGCCGATCCTCAATCAGCAGGGAGAACAGTGCACCACCTCCCAGATGCTGGATGAAGCCATGCTGGACACGCGGAACTTCTGGTTTGTAAAGCCTCAAGACTCTCTTCAAGAATGGGAACCCATTTTACGGGAGTACCAGACTGCTTCGTCGTGGCCGAGTATTGAACTTCCCCAGAAACAAGATTTTCTCCATACGCTCCTTGGCACTAAAGATTCAGCCCCTGGTCCTGATGGAATCCCTTACTCTGCATGGAGGCTTTCCCCTGAAGATAGCTACCCAGTCCTAGATCAGCTGATGATGAAAATGTTAGCAGGCCTACGAGCTGCACCTGTACAAGTAGGGGTTTGGATACCCAAGGCAAAAGTAGGCCCGAGTGCTGACTATTTCAGGCCCTTAGGAATGCCCAATACCTGTGATAGACTGGTTGATGGCACCATTGCTGCTGTAGTTATGAAAGCAACTTGTGCCTATATGCATCCTTCGCAGGTCGTTATGAATTGCTTTAAAGAACCGCAGCATGCTGTCCATGCCATACAAGCCTTACTGGATAGCAACACTCCCGTGGCTGCACTGCTAGTTGATCTATCCAAGGCCTTTGAGCGGGTTAATCCCTACTGGATCTTACATATCCTGCGAATGCGCAACGCGCCGACATGGGTATGTAACTATGCCAAATATATCCTATTTGGAAGGCTCATCCGCCATAAAGTTCAAGGCAGACTGCTGCCGCCTAGGGCGGTGCATGTGGGAGTTGATATGGGAAGGTCTTTTTCAGTGTTCCTATTCTGCTTAGCAATGGACCCGATATATCATTATATGAATCGTATCCCTCGTGTCCTCAGTGTGCAGGGATACATTGACGACAACACGATTGCAGGACCAGGACATGACATTACCTGGGTCAGTAGAGTCCACAAATGCTATCAATGTTGTTGGTCGGCAGGTTTTCAAATTGACCAGCATACCTGTTGGCAAGCTATCAGCACCGACTGTCTCCCCTTTTCAGTCCAATCCCTGCCTGGGCGGCTCGAAAGTGAAGTTATTCTCCGGCAAAAGAAATACTCCACCGCACGAGCAGCGATCTTATCGGCTATCCTTTCCCAAAAGACACTCCTACTTGCACGAGCTGACAAGTGTGTAGGATTGACCCCTCGGGAAGCTTGCGGTATCCTTAATGGAACTGACTATACACCCATATGCCCATTGTTGGCACTAGAGTGTAACTGCAGATGTAAAACAGCTCTAGTAATCAACAGCCCGCTTCCAAGCTGGGTGCTTCGTCAGTTAGATCAGTCAGGTTTCGGGGCACACTGCATCCGAGGTGTTGCGACCTCACTCGGACTATTACTGCTAGGGCGCGCCCAATTGTCCGATCGAGACTTATGGACAGTACTATCACAGAACAAACCATGAACCCCTAAATAGGGCCTATATTTCGATTCCAAAAATGGCCCCATCACGGCAAAGACAATGTAGCCAATCGGAAATAGTGAAGGATATTCTCGAAGAGCATGCAAAGGTCGGTGGAGCCTTCACAAGATGGCTGCAGGCGAAATGTTTCATTCCAGCTCCTCAGTACAATGATAACATCTGGGCCAGTCCAAGTCCCCTGCAACCCCTGCAGTCAGCGTTAAAGTGACAAAAGCAAGGTGGGCCAGAGAACCCAAAAGCATGCCGGCACACAGCACGCCTTTTAATCTTGTGGTGTGGGCAGCTGTGCTCTGCACGAAATCGACGTAAGATCTGTACTGAAGCATCGTGCGCACTGACGGTATAAGGGGCCACAATTCACCACAGCATGCTGTGTCAGCTACGTCTACATTCTTCTAGTCGCTTTTTCTGCTAATGTAATTAATTCCGTCCCATCTTATCTATTTCTGCGTTCTCATTTCGTTTGCTAGAGACCCCTAGAAAAATGTGACCACACCCAATCCCCTGCGACCCCTGCGGTCAATGTTGAAATTTGTCAATGTTTGAATACCGATCGAACAGACATCAATAGACATGAAAGGCTTTCATTCTGGGAGGTCTCCTCGATAGACATCAAACATTTATTCTGAAAAGTCCGCGGCATGTCAACATTGACTGCAGGGGTTCAAGGGGATCCCCTGCGGCTTTTCTTTAAACTAAGCAGCTGCACCTGCCAACAAACAGTACTGGGCCTTCCACAAACGCGCGTCGTACTACGCAATCATGAAGAGACATGCAAACTCAGATGTATAAACTGGGTCGCTCAGGCGCACGCCAAAAGCTGCATCGCAACCCTGGCGTCCATTCGGCAGGTGAGTTGTTACACGCTCCTTAGATGTATTGGACTTCCATGACCACCGTTCTGCTGTCAAAATGAACAAAAACCTTTGTGGTATCTTGAACGTTTAAGCATCTTAGCCCAACGTTAAATTCATCCCTCATCGCCATTTCTGCTTGCCAAAAACGGCCCACTTCTTCCACAAACATTTGCACGAGAGGCTGATTCGCTCAGGCTCACGCCAAAAGCTGCATCGCAACCCTGGCGTCCATTCGGCAGGTGAGTTGTTACACACTCCTTAGATGTTTTGGACTTCCATGACCACCGTTCTGCTGTCAAAATGAACCAAAACCTTTTGTGGTATCTTGAACGTTTAAGCACCTTAGCCCAACGTTAAATTCATCCCTCATCGCCAGTTCTGCTTGCCAAAAACGGCCCACTTCTTCCACAAAAATTTGAGGCTCACGCCAAAAGCTGCATCGCAACCCTTGCGTCCATTCGGCAGGTGAGTTGTTACACACTCCTTAGATGTTTTGGACTTCCATGACCACCGTTCTGCTGTCAAAATGAACCAAAACCTTTTGTGGTATCTTGAACGTTTAAGCACCTTAGCCCAACGTTAAATTCATCCCTCATCGCCAGTTCTGCTTGCCAGAAACAACAAGAACAGATCAGGTTAGACATTATCGCAGCTGCAGCAACAGGAACTTGTTTTGGTAGAAGAAACAACTCTATACGCACTACGTTGCTACCCAAGGGCCTGCCTCATACCACAACCTCATACCAGGACCCCGAAGCGAATGTTACAACCTGTCGCCGGGAAAAAAAAAAAAGGTCCAGCTTTCAACTGCTGCACTCATCTGGGGGCCTGCCACCGCAAAAATGCACATTTTCACCTGGGAGTCTGCCACCGCAAAAAAAAAGGTTAAGAAGGTTCAGCTTTCAACTGACGCACTCATCTGGGAACCTGCCACCGCAAAAAACCACAGAAGGTGTAGCTTGCAAGTGTCGCATTTTCATCTGGGAGCCTGCCACCGCAAAAGCAAAAACGTCAAGAATATCCAGCTTGCAACTGTCACATTTTCACCTGGGAGCCTGCCACCGCAAAAAAAAGGTAAAGAAGGTTTTGTTTTCAACTGCCACACTCATCTAGGGGCCTGCCACCGCAAAACCGTCAAGAATAGGCAGCTTGCAGCTGTCACATTTTCACCTGGGAGCCTGCCACCGAAGAAAAAAGTAAAGAAGGTTTAGTTTTCAACTGACACACTCATCTGGGAGCCTGCCACCGCAAAAACGTCAAGAATAGGCAGCTTGCAGCTGTCACATTTTCCCCTGGGGCCTGCCACCGCCAAAAAAAAGAGCAAAGAAGGTTCAGCTTTCAACCGCCACACTTATCTGGGAGCCTGCCACCGCAAAAACGTCAAGAATATCCAGCTTGCAGCTGTCACATTTTCACCTGGGAGCCTGCCACCGCAAAAAAAGGTAAAGAAGGTTTAGTTTTTAACTGCCACGCTCATCTGGGAGCCTGCCACCGCAAAAACGTCAAGCATATCCAGCTTGCAGCTGTCACATTTTCGCTTGGGAGCCTGCCACCGCAAAAGAAAGGTCAAGAAGGTTCAGCTGGGAGCCTGCCACCGCAAAAAAATCAAGAATATCCAGCTTGCAGCTGTCACATTTTCACTTGGGAGCCTGCCACCGCAAAAAAAAAAGGTCAAGAAATTTCAGTTTGCAACTGTCACGCTCATCTGGGCGCCTGCCACCCGAAAAAGGGAACAAAGGTGCAGCTTGCAAGTGTCGCATTCTCATCTGGGAGCCTGCCACCGCCTAAACGTCAAGAATATCCAGTTTGCAGCTGTCACATTTTCGCCTGGGGGCCTGCCACCGCCAAAAAAAAAGTAAAGAAGGTTAGCTTTCAACTTTCAACTACCACAGTCATCTGGGAGTCTGCCACCACAAAAAATGAACAAATGTGCAGCTTGCAAGTGTATCATCTGGGGGCCTGCCATCAAAAAATGTCAAATCCAGATTGCAAAACAGAAGGTGGGATAGATTAGAACTTTTTTTCACACAAAGGAAGATTGATATGATTTAAAAAAAAAAACCTTATTCTATCCCACCTCGACAAAAGTTCATCTACCAGATTTCAGGAAACTGGGAATTTTTTGTTTGTTTACTTCCAGGTGAGAATGCGACAGCTGCAAGTTGATTTTTCCTGTTATTTTTTTTCCGGTGGCAGGCTCCCAGGTGAAAATGTGACAGCTGCAAACTCGATATTATTGAAGTTTTTGCGGTGGCAGGCTCCCAGGTGAGTGCGGCAGTTGAAAACTGAACCTTTTTAGATTTTTTTTTGCGGTGGCAGGCTCCCAGGTGAAAATGTGACAGCTGCAAACTGGATATTTTTGACGTTTTTGCGGTAGCAGGCTGCAAATATGTAAAATCCCAAATAAGGATCTTTATGCTCGCGTGCGTGCAGTCTACTTACCGCGAAACAACGAGTTACACCTTACTACAACGTCTCCCCGTCAAAAACGTCGTAAACAACCAGCAAAACCGAAATCACATGGTTGCTTCCATTGAAGCAAAACAAAGATGTCACATGTTGTGACTGCTTCTTACAAACAAAACAAACGAACTCACTCAAACTGATTTGTTTTGAGTTGGTTGGTTTGAAAAAAATTGTTCTCGTGGTGAATAAGCCATGAAACAAAAAACGAATTCCGCTCATCCGGTGGTGACATTTCATGTCATGTTGAAAATGACGTAAATTACTCATTTTCAGACAAACCTATATTATATATATAAGTTATCGGCTAAGACGCCAAGTCTAGAAGTCATCCTTCCAAGTTACGCGCAGAAAAAAACGCATGTGAAAATAAAACCCAAAATAACATGTGACATGCGGACATGTGAAAAACTGCCGTCGACAAGTTGAAGCTGAAACACACTTGCACATTCAGTTTTCTTTTTCCTGTCAAAGCATGGGGAAAATCTTAAATTGTTCCAAGCTGGATCACACTGGCACGGTGACACAAAACCCACTTGAATCCAAACATTTCTTGAGAAAAAGAAATGAGTGACCCCGTTTGCATTACACATGTTAAATGACAAGCAACATTCATTGATCGTTGCACGTTTGTTTAAACTGACAGTTGGTGCATTCATGTTTTTGAATCAGCTCACAAGGTTGGAACATCTCCAACTGAACATCTGACATTTAAAATACAAGACGGAAACGCGATAGTTTCACGCCAGCTTCATGGATGATAGCTGTGTTCAAGCCGATCTAAGCGTCACGTGCTAGGTCCCAACAAAGAGCGGGAAATCAGACAGGGTGGCACACTCTGTTTCAGAAAGCCTGCCGGGTCTCCAAACCAAAGTCCAAATGGTCAAGCGCAACGCTTAACCTATCTATAAACCGCTATTGACAAGTCAACTGCAAACGTCCCCCAGCGTTTTGCGCGAGCCCGCGCAGGCGAAATGCACATGGACATGTGATAAGAGGCATTTCGTGTGGAAATTTGCAGGGAAATGCCGGACCCGTATTCCAAGGCAAGCATTTTGTGCGAGCCTGCGCAGTCAAAATGCACATGGACATGTCACAAGAAGCATTTTGTGTTATGTCACCCACACATTACTACCACAATTTCAGCGTTGATGCAAACGTCGGGCAAATAAGACAACATGTCGGTGAAAATGGGCCACTCTTCAATGGTATCTCCCTGCCAAGTGGCTGCAAAAGTAGTTGCACTGCTGGCCCGCGCATCTGATTGACACCGGCACACAAGGGCATCTTCAGCCCTCAAAAGATGAAGGTCGAAACTGCCCGAAATAAAAAATCATCATTTGCACAATCTCCAATGATGTTTTGTTTTGTTCCACGTGAGAAGAGGAGGAAATAAGTAAATAAAGGGAAACGAGGACAGGCAAATGACCACATCAGAGTAGTGAGTCCGTGCACAGCAGACAAGCGTTACCGACCCGCTAAAACTTTACAACACTCAAAACTAGAAATGCTTCTGGAGGAAGTAAGCCAGGCCTCCGTTGTGAAGTGAATCCTGGTCGCTTCATGGGCGGGATGTTCCTCGCAAAAAAGCAGCTTAAACATCGTCGCATTGCAGAACGTCAGTTACTCATCTAAACACTATGTCATACAACAGGTTGAACATCGAGCCTTCAAACACAGATGCTGCTGTTCAGATGCTGCTGTTCATTGATGCAACCTTGAAAGTCATTAACACCTTTTGTCATGCGCACTAACCGGCGCTAAGGTGAAGGAAACCAAAGCTTTGCTGTTCCCCAGCGGTGCGCACTAACTGGCGCCCCAGTGAAGAAACTACAATGTAGCCAAGGTTGAAAAGACTACACACTCGCCTGAGTTTTGCGTGCCATCAAAAAAAACAAGTCCTCTTTGCTCAATCGCCCAGCTTTGGCGATGAGTCTCTTCTGCTTTTTGCTTTCGCTTTTCAGCGTTTTGCTGACGGCTTTCAGCGAAGCTTTCAACTCCTGCCTTCTCCGCTTAAGGTCGCCCAGCACGTCAGTCATAGTAGTAGAGATCACAGGCGCAGCCACGGAGGAGGTCACAGCTGCACCGTCAGCCATAGAGCCCATAGAGGTCGCAGCTGCCAAATCATTCGCGCCGTCAGCCATGGAGCCTATGGAGGTCACAGTGGGGTCACTACTGGCGCAACAGCAGGGTTTTTCGTCTCTACAAATTCAATCAGAGCCGTTGAACAGGCGTGCACAGTTAGCCAGCGCAGCTGTTTCCACACTGAACAAATGCTGGTCAGGCACCAGCAAAACGGCTCCATGTTTTGAACTGTCTGACGGTCCTTTTTTCAGACCTCCGCAACGTTCTGTCATTGTAACTTCGATCATCGACTTTGCTAAAATGTCAAGTTGCTGTGCATCTTCCAGTGAAAGATTGGTCTCCAGAATCTTCAGCAACCTGATGAATGATCTAGCAGACTCTGACGTTCCACAAGGCAGCTTCGACATCCTGACGTTTGGCATCGTGACTGCGAAATGCTGACAGTACAACTCATGCCGCACTGTGCTGCTGTCCTTATCAACCGATTGTGGACACCTTCGTTCACACGATTGATGAGCTGAAACAAGAGCAGAAATGTTATTGATGCAGCTAGTTCCAGCATGCAGAAGACGACATCTCTTAACATCCAACACAAAAACAGGCCAATACAAAAGGGCATGGTCTGGAGCCGTGCTGACAGGATTTGAGCAGATGAGACCCTTGAGACAAACTCATGACTGAAAGGTAGAAATACGATCTTTATGCTCAAGCTGCAATGTTTGCCCAGCAATTTCCACACTCAAACACACCTTTTCTTCTTGAATGCAAAGCTGAACGCATGATTTTGAGAAGGTGATCATCCTAAGATCAATTCCCCTGACCCCTTCTAAACAATTGAACAATAAACCGCGTCTTTGCGGACTCCAGCTGATCTCATCCCTTCTGTTGTTGTTGTCCAATTTGACATGACAGGTGATTTCTACGTTACGCATCTGAAATTTGATACTTGACATCTGAAACTGGAAACCAATATATGTGGGTTACCAGCTATTATGTTGCACCATTTCACTTTCTTTATCTTGTCCTGTGCAGGTGGAAGAGCGGTGAATCGGCCTGGAAGGTTGCAATGAGGAGATCTTTCAGGTTTTCATTTTGCTTTTCTCTTATCGGTCTGTGGAAATATCCTGTATTTTTGGCTGGTGAGCGAGGAAAGCTTCTGGCTTTGTGCATATTTGGATGAACGAGCTGAAGTGGTGCAGTGTGCGGATTCTGCTTTGGTGGGAGCGTGCATATTCTGCTTTGGAGAATTGAATGCAGGCATTCATCTGTGAAGCAATTTGGAATTTGTGACTCCGGTCATCGGAAGAATGCTCGGGTGAGACTACCTCAATTGGTCTGACCAATTGACGTAGTGTCATCTTAGTGTTCGGGAGTGTGTTTGGATATTGCATTAATACAACATTCGTGGATGCGGTGAGACTGTCATCTTTTGGGATTTGTTTTATGGTAGCCATGAATATGTGTACATAGATGCGAAGCCTGAGGCACTTTTCGGACATGTCTTGATGACATTGAAGAGTTCAGGATTGAGCTGTGAACGTTTGAATGCGTTGGGAATCAATCTGAATTGATGACGTTTGAATGCATGAGTGCATCTGAATTGAATATGTGAATGCATGAGTGCGTTTGAAGAAATTCAGGAATGTGAACATTTGAATGCAAGTGGAATCGTATGCATAGAAAGTGTTTATGAATTCAAAGAACCTGGAATGGAGTTTCCAGAAACTCACAGAATTTTTCAACGAAAGTTGCGTTCTGTGAACTTTACTTTTATATGAAAGTTTCCGCACTGTGACGAACCGATTTGAACTTTGAACCTTGGACTAAACTGAGTTTAGAGTGGCTGCTTGTTAGTAGCTGAGTGTGTAACTGTGAATAGTCGACATGTGGTTGTGTTTTGTTCGTTGACAGGTTAACATCGAGACGGTAGTTGCCGATGTCCCTCAATGATGACAACAGACCACGCACCCGTCATCATGGTGAGATGACAAGATGGGTGCTGGTCGTCTGAGGGGGGCAAAAGCGACCGCAGTGTCGTTGTTGCCTGTCTTTGAGTAGAGAAAGAAAGTTTTTTTTTGAGAGAAAGATCTTCGGATCTTGAACGTTTAAATAATTGTTGCAGTCAAGCTGTATGGTTGCTTTTGGCTCAAAGCCAAGGAAACTGCAAAGAAGTAGTCTGAGACAGTCACGTGGTTTAGTCCAGTTTGTCTTTCTTGCTTGTTTGCTTTGGTTCGTGTGTTTTGTTGCTACAGCACCTCTGAGAGAGCGTCCAAAAGGGTTGAGCTGTTCCGAACCTGAGAGCTTGTGTGTGGGAACCGCGTTTGCGTAAACTTCGCTTTGGCGTAGGTTGTAGGATTTGCATCTAGGTGTAGGTCCTGGGATTTACGTAGAAAGGATTTTTGAACCAACTTGGGTTTAATCTTTCCGCACGGTCAGTAGCATGTGCCAATTTTAAATCAAGCTACTGATCGCCCGCCCAAGCCAGCCATCCATTCCAGTCACTCCCTTCTTCTTGAGGAGGTGAAGCCTGCAGTGAAGTGTGAGTGATTTCAGCAAAAAAGCTCATGGGGTCTAGAACCGTGGGGTTTAGTTACGACCCATTTTCAGTATTGGGAAAATTTGGGAAAATAAGGAAAAATAAGGAAAAATTAGAAAAAATAAGAAAAAAAGAAAAAAAGAAAAAATAAGAAAAAATAAATGAGAAAAAATAAGAAAAAATAAGAAAAACCATATGAGAAAAAATAGAAAAAATGAGAAAAATAGGCCATTTAGGTATGTTCATAGTCCCTTTTTTTGTTGATAAAGATTAGCCGTTAAAATTCAAATTAAATTTACATTATGTCCATCATCCAGTTTGCTATTCAATAGTAAAATGTTATTTTTTTCATGATAAATAGTAAATTCATTTTAGGTATGTCCATCATCCAGTTTTATCATTTGTTGTTTAATTGTCTTAATAAAAAATTGTAGTATGTCCATCATCCCAGTCATTTATATTGTTTTTCAAACAGCTTTTGTTTTGAAATATGTGAGTTTAGATTCAATAAATGAATGATGGAGTGTAGTAATTAAATATGATGTGTCTTTACTTGACATCGTGTTTTTGAACAATGAAAAAGAAGCTGAAATTGAATATTTTTTTCGATAGATACTGATATTTGAAACGGTTTTGTGATAGACAGGCAGATTCATAAATTAATATAAATATAGACATATTTATATATTGATACATTTTCATATTTTGGTATATTGTTGTTTTTGCTACGTTGATATTTGGATTTTGTTTATACATTTATATGTTTGTAGTTTTTATGTGTGTATCCTTGTCTATAATTTACTAAATCAAAGATCTAGCTGAAATTCTTGTGGTATTTAGAGGCTGCTATGTTTTTGAATGTTGAAATACTTTGATATTGATATTTCCACATATTTTATTGAATATATATATATATAGTTGAAATCTTTAGCTTGTAGATTTGTCTGGTTTGTGCGTGTTTATACCTTGATATAGCTAAATATTGATTTGAAAATCTACATGTTCTTTGTAGTTGTTCAACATCTATATTGTGATCATTTATCTACGTATTTTCATATGTTTCTATATATTGATACATTTTAATATCTATAAAATTACTTTTATAATTTATTGATATCTACTTGTAAATACATGATGATATTTTTCGACAATGCAATTCTTAAATATATATATATATATTTAAATGTTTCAAAATTCAACTTTATAAATGCAAATACTGTTATTTTCTGATATTTTAAAGTTCATTTGCATATTTATGTATTTATGTATTTGCGTGCTTATGTATGCTCATGTTTATATGTTTATATGCCTACTTACTCAAAGAGTGGTCTCCAAGAAAATGAAATATAACCTTTTTTCAGTGGGTCCACGCGCCAGCGCCACCAGAAGCCTATTTTGGGGTACTTTGTGGCGCGCGCCGGCGCGGACCCAAGGACAAAAAATACAGTAAAGTTTATCTATTGACTGAGGACACATAGATAGTCATATATTCGTATATTTTAAAAAGAAAATTTGTGAATATTTATGTCGATATTGTTCTGTTTTCAACTTGTTATTTTTAAATCATTGAGTTTGAAAATTTATATAATCTTAAATCTAAAATTCAATATGTATATATATATACATATGTAAATTTAGATAACTAAATATATAAATTCCTTTTTTATATTTGCATTTATTCTCTATGTATGTATGTGTATATTTAACTATCTTATGTGTTTTCAAAATCTATTTATAGATTCCTTTAGGGATGATGCATGTATCATATATGCATTTTGGTATCGATATATGTTTGTCATAATATATATCTAGATTTGTAATTTTGACATTTTTACATTTTTGCATTTTATAGCTTTAAGTTTGAATAATTGTAGATTTGCAAATAAATACTTAAGGTCCACAAGTGTTAGTTCAAGTGAGTCCAAGACCAACAATTTGGGGTAAAGTCAGGGGCCTCGGGTTACAATAAATTTAATTAATCTATAAAAAAACTCGTTATTAATATGATATAACAAAAATATTTTAATGTTCTTTGCAATGGGGGTCCCCCCCTGCGGTAGCCCTCGCAAAATTTTGGCAGAGTTTTTAACCCTAAACCCCAACAAATCGAAACGTAAAATTAAAATGAATTAAATAAAAAATATTTTCATGCGAAACATTTTTTAAGAAATACATTTTTCTCTTTTTTTACCTACAGGAGCCGGGCCCTCGCAAATTTTTTGGCAGACCAGTTTAACCCCTTAACTTTGACTATCTTCAATAAATTCTGATTTGATATCTTCAGTGCTTAAAGAATCTGACGTTGCTAAACCCCACTCATCTGGGCCGGGTTCACTGTAGCGTTTTCCTGCCTAAAGTTGCACAACTTTTGTGTGACTTAAGGCCTGAGGTTGGCCATTTAATTTTGCAATAGAAATGCACTTCTGGACCCCTGAATCGCTTTCTTCTTATTTTTTCTTATTTTTCTTTATTTTTTCCAATTTTTATTCTCTGTTGTTCTGCAGGCTGAGCAAAACAGCGACGGGTGCCTGGCTGGATGTACTTTGACATCGTACTGCGCTACCATCTACCAGTTTTAGATTACTCAGTCGAGGTCCCTTTATGGCCGCCATGTTTCTACCAGTTTTTTGACTCAAGGCTGTAGGATGAGAGATAATTTTCGAGGCAAGCCCTGACGGCTAAAATTGGAGCAAATGTACATGAATATTTGTATTTTTAAACAGGTTTCACCTTCATTGAAAGGGCCGTTGCAACTTTACGCTTTATGGGCCAATATTCCGTTTTGTTGAGTGTTTTGACTTTTCGCTGTCCTCTCTCGCTCTATTTCCAAATTGACTTTTTTTCCGTCCAACGCCTTCATTGCTTCCGCCAGGTCGTTCAACATGTTTTAGAGCGTGTTGCGATTGGGATTAATTATTTAACAAAGGCATGCGTAGGCCGTTCCTGTAGGGTGGCCGCAAAAGTAACTGGTGGAGGACCGGTACATAGTCCTATATGCTGTCACGATCATCCAGAACACAAACCAAAACAAAGCAAGCAAAAACACAAACAAAAACCACCCCAAACAAAAACAAACAGAAACACAAAAAACAAAACCAAAACCAAAAACCTGCCGCGCTTTCTGTGAAAATTTGACATCTGTGGTGAGATGAATCCATTGGTCTTTTCTGCATTGGAAGAAGTGAATTTGGTTTTCATCTTGAGGATGAGCTCAACCGTGATGGTTGACATCGTATTTGCACGTTTCATGTTTTGCACGTTTTATTGGAGATGACGAAACCCAACAACGATATACTTTTCGTCTTCTTTGAGTACGTCGGTTGCACGGAGAACATCGCGAGGATTTGAATTTGTATAGTGACATGGAAAATCAAACCATTTTCCATATACTTTGCTTTAGTTTTGTCGACAGAATCATCGCAGAAGTGCACGAAGGAATCGTGAGAAGATCGTAGAATTCATTGTGTGACTTCGGAAGAAGGAACTTTGTTTGACATTGATTGGAGAAGAGTAGTGTGTTTTGTCTCTCAATGATGATAGCGAGAGCAACGTTCTGAAAGGCATTCAGAACTGGAGTTGCTAACAGATCTGAGGGAGACATCATGAATCATGTTTTGGTGCTTTGAAATGTTTCAACGTTTTTCAAACACTCAAACTTATTTAAACAAACAAACCATGTCTTGATGTAAAGACTTTTTGTGAGGACATGTGTTTTTGATCGTTTTTGTGAGAGTTAGCAGAAAGATGCTGACTGGCGACTCCGCATCATTTTGTGTCAAGGCGTGACACACCAACAAGAACCATAGCGACATGAGCAAGACATTTCTCCTTGTTGCTTGTGTGTTTGGTAAAAGTGGCTGAGCTCTGGGAGTGGTTGACTTGGTAGCGTGGACGGTTCTAGTGAGTTAAGGACGACGTCCTGGATGCTGACCCAAGGGTTTCGAAGGTTGCGTACCTTCCGCATGGTAGCGGAGCTGCCTGCTTGCTGTGCGTAAGTAGGAATGGATTCAGGTAGTGTGAGTCAAGGTGTGCAAGGTTGTCCTAGTCCTGGTATGGCTGAAAGAGGTGAAGGAAGTGGTACCGGAAATGGTGGTTGTAACCGTAGTGACGGATTGCCGCCAGTGCCAAGAACGCCTAGTCAGCAAGGTAGTGGATCTGGGATGGATGGACAAACACCTGAAGTAAGTAACATGCCCCAGCAGCAGCCACAGCAACAACAAGCAAATGTGTCACAGAACGTACAGGGATTTGCGAGCACGACAAACCTGGATGCAGGTGGTCAGGTAGGTCCGGTGCAGGGATGTCAGCAAGGAAATATCCCCGGAATGCAGGGACTGGGACCAGCATGGTTTGGTGCGCAATGGATTCCCCAACAACAAACGTTTATGCAACAGAATTCGCAAGCGCGTGTGCCAAGTTATGTTTGTGCGAGTATGCCTGGTGGACCAAGGTCTGGAGATTTTCCAAACTTAGGAGTGAACCCAATGAGTTGCCAAGGAAACATGCCGAGTGGCCCGGTTGGAGCGAGCTTGGGAGGTTTGACGCCTCAGGCGGCGCAGATCCAAGAGGTCATGGCGATGTTAGGTAGCATGAGTGAGGGACAGCTACAGACAGTGCAGCAGCATATGCAAGATCGTTTTGTAACTATGCAACAGAGAAGAGGAGTTCCAGAAGTGTTTGGTGATGGTCTTGGTAGGGCAGCTGATTCGTCGTTTGTGACTCCGCAGCCATTTGATGTTTTGCCTGGTTTTGGTGTTCAACAATCAAATCATGGAAATTCACAACAATTGGATGTCTTCGCCAAAAGCGAAAAATGGTTGACACCGGCACCAACACCAGTAGGAACTTGGAAGACAAGAGAAGAAGAGGTGTTAGGTTGGGCTGGCTATTTGGATGAGTTGTCATCCTGGGCAGCTGGTGGAAGTTTAGAATTTTCTGTAGAAATCCAGCATAGTAGCCGTTGGCCCGGTCCCATCCGATGGAGTGCGCTCAGTGGAGCACAACAGGCAAGGTCTCGAAGGCTTATGTCCATCTTAAAAGCTGCGTTTCACGACAACCCCAGGTGTGTGGCGTTGGTGAACGCCTTCAGTGAGGGTGTGGCATTACATGGAGTAGGATCTAGTGACAGAGTGGCAGTAGCAGTAAACCAGCAAGCAAACGGGTTTGAACTGCTTAGGCAACTTACTCTTGAATTTTCTCTGAGGTCAAGATCCGAAGCGCTCTCACTAAGGACGCAGATTGCAGGGAGATCCTTTGTCCTGGCGGCGACACAGACATCGCCGAGTTCCTTGGTTAGTGATACTATCAGAAGAATTGACTATGAAGCTGCAAGGTTCTCAAGGTTGCTAGGAACTCTCCCTATGCAGGTGGACACCACAGGACTGAAGCTGGCAGATTCTGACATGCTAGTTGTTCTGTTGAAAAGCTTGCCTGAGACAGTGAAGAATTACGTTCTCCACCACAGCGGCGCAGACAATTACGAGTCCTACAGGAACGCTGCGATGCGTTGGGAAGAGCAACAACGCCTGTTTAGCGATTTTGGGACAGTAGGCCCGAGCAAGAGATTGAGTTCCCTGGAGGGAAGTGTAGAACATCATTCTCTTGATGCCGAACTCGTAGATGCAGTGGAAGGCAGGTGTGGAAAGTGTGGCAGTCGGAAACACACTGCCTCAGGTTGTACCGCAGACATGAGCAAGATTCGGTGTTTTAGATGCGGTAACATGGGACACATCAGCTTCAACTGCCCTGAAAGCAAAGAAGGTAAAGGTTCCAAAGGAAAGGGTGCTACATTTAGGAGCAAAGGCAGTAGCAAAGGAAAAGGAAAGAAAGGCAAGTTGAATGAAGTTTCAGAGGATTGGACCGACTGGACTGCAGAGAGTTGGGACGATGATGACTATTGGTGGCATGACCAATGGCCGGAGAGCTGTGATGGTCAATGGGGAGTTTCGCAGACATGGTGGGACGATGGTTCTGGATGGTATTGCGACGGGCATGGGTATACCTGGCAACAGGGACCAGTCCAAAGTGCGGAACCGAGTGCAAGTCACGACAATAGGTCTGATGTCCAAAAGACTGGCAGTGTCGGCAGCATGATCATAAATCCTTTGTTGTTTGACATGACATGTGAAACCACTGGAGGTCTTAGGTTTGTGCATGAGCATGAGGTTGCTGACATGGAAACCGAGAATAGGCTTGTGGTTGATTGCAAAGACTTTGAAATTGAGTTGGCTGACACGGGTTGTGTGCTGGCAGGGAGCTGCGACAGCTGTACTCGTGAGTCAAAAGAAGATGAACTGGCTGACATGGGTTGTGTGCTGGCAAGGAGTTGCGACAGCTGTACTCATGAGTCAGAAG
>CAMXCT020005358.1:0-17924 GCA_947184155.2 Cladocopium goreaui | reverse complement strand
AAACATGAAAATCCTTCAGAAAGAATTCGCCCAAGGCCGTCAAATTTTCAACAAGATATTTAGTGGGTCTTAGAAGATAATATTTTTTCACTGTAACTTTGTTCGTGCATGTGCATACGAATACCGGTAAATGCAGTAGGTCTTGATGCATCGTCCAACAATGCGTACAAGCATCGAAAAATCTCAAAGCATCGGGGCCAGCTGCTTTGTCATGCGCCGCAGAGTTGGTAGTGCGGTAGCGATTTGCGAGAATGTCAAGATCCTTTGTGAACAAAACTGCATTGGGCTTGACTAGCAAGGTTGAGCACGCCCCGCCTGGAAAACCACTAGCTCATAAAATGCAACGGGTTTCTTTACCGGCTTGTTGATCTAGTAGTATTGACTCCGGCAAGTTGTAGGACAGGTTGGAAACTTTGTCTAGCGCCCTTCCAGTCAATAATCAGCGCAGATGCGTGGCTACATCCAATCAACCTTGTACCTGGGCGCTGAATGTAAAAATCATGCTCCTCCTTTGTATAAGCTTCAACCGCAGTTTTTAATCATAAAATTTAACAGACAATCTTGCTTAGCCGAAAGATGTGTTTTGCAGTGGTTAAAGGCGCTAGAACATGCATGAGGTGGCGCAGTAACTCGCGTGGACGTCGCGTGGACGTTCTGACTGAATGGGTTGCGCTAATCTGTTGTTGTCCCTATGCAGATGTTGGGCGTTTGACGTTGCGCAATGTATGACCAATAAACACGATGAATTTGATGCGAGCGTTGGTATGATGGCACGTACTAGTGCTTGTGAATGACAGCATGCATCGTGACCCCAATCAAATTGTCAAAGATGCGGTTTTTTTAGCCCCTGGAAGACTACACGGGGTTCAAAGGGAAGGCTCAAACAGCCAAGGCCAAAGCTACAGATTGCAAGGGGTTCACTGCGCTGTTCAGCCGGTGTGCAGCCCGGCCAATTTATCCAAGAGTAAAGGGCATGTGAATTGTGGACCGAGACGCTGCCGTGTCAAATGGTCAGACGCATGAATGTGATGGGAGTAGAGCAGAAATGCAGCGGCGATTCACTGCCTGGGGTTCGAGTGCCAAGTCGGCATTATTAGAAAACACCTTGTGCTGGGTGGGCGCGCAGGCCCACGAATATTGGAATGCGCCAACGCCGCCGCCGCGCTATTTGAGGCACAGCGCCAAGCCTAGGACAATCTGACTGGGTTGGTGTAATTGATTAACTGACTAACGATTCGATGATTGGGCCAAAATATCCTTCGCAACTTTTTCAACATGAACCTACATGAAACCTTTGTGTTACATGCTTAGTCTTGAGATAATGAAACCAAAAACTCGTTCGTGTGCATTGATGCGCTGAACCACGGCGCTTCACCTCGCTTGTTAGCAATTGAGCAATTTGACGGGTAAACATGAGCCAAGAGGCGTCTTGCACACTATCATATGTATGTGTATACACACATATGTAAATAAGTATATATATATATATAGTATAAACTATATAGATATTAGGTAGATACTCATGTAGATCAACGCGCTTCAGCACGGACCTTGTTACCAATGACTTTGGTTGAACAAGGCTTTGTCTTCCAGGCATGGTGAGCTGAACGCCGACGTGGGTTTCTGCAAGTGTGTCTGTGCGAACCGTGCGATTGCCAGCCATGTTTTGTCCATCTCGTTTGCTTTCTGATCTGTGCCATACCAAGCACACCGAAAGGCGGACAAACACCAATCTTTGCAAAATCAGAGCTGGATCGATTTAGTTAGCAAAGGACTTTGGAAGTTATTACGGGAAAACCTGACCCGCCACCAGTACCAAAGGCTGTTGCAAGATCTGACAGTTTAAAGGTGGTGCAGTACCGGAGTCGGTCAACTCAAATCAAGTATTGTTCGCTAGCAGGAACCACTATCACCATGCGGGCTCTGATCAATAGCAATCAAATCTTCAAAGTTATTCCTAGCTGCAAGACAAAACAACCAACCACACACCCACATAAACAGACACTCACACACACAAACGTGCTTTGACCAGAAAAACAACATACTGCCATAGCGGATGAGCATCGTGCTTCTGCAGCTTATCTCCGCATAGAGGTTCAAAAATTCGGCGCAGGCCGGTGCTCGTGAAACTCTTAGCCCCGGAGCGGCTGTAAACTGCTTCAAGTCGGGCCAAGAGCGGCCAAAGTTCATGGTCAAAAGGGACCGGAATATAATTCCTCGTTTGGAATGAAACCAAAAAAGGGGGAAGATGCGAAACCAATCTATCCTTTGGGCGCCGGCCAGCAGCAAGAATTTTGAGGGTGCTAAACCTGGGAGTCCCTTAGAGCGCCAAGGCTCTCCACTGCTGGTTCAACACCTTGGTGGAGCTGCTCCAAAGCTTTAAAGGCTCCTTGCATCATAGCCTGGCGCGGCTGACTTTGCAGCAAGCAATCCCGCCATGCCAACGCCATGTAAAAGGTATAAACCAGTGAAACAAAAGCAAGTGCATCTTGCTGGATCTCCAGCCATGTGGGGCATACTACAATGGAAAAGTATGCAGTCTGTAGTTTTGATTCAAGTGTCTTTGCAAAGAATCGTCATTCTGCAAGATCCTCTCGTGCCATAGTCAATGATTACGGAAAGCCAGATTCCATCAATTTTTTCCGGGGGGCTGATTTTGTTTCCAGGTCGACCAAGGACGTTTGATGCCAGTGGACTTGCGCCATATCCATACCTTAGCCCCCGGTGGGCTGCCGGCACTGGTATGTATCACTTGGTGCAAGCTTTACCCACAGGATTTGTCAGCTCTTGCTTGCATGTTCCAATCCAAACCTGAGAAGAGGGGACGAAAGCCAGGGTCAAGTTTGAACGGGGACAGGAGAGTGGAGAGCATGGGAGGGATTGCGGCGGGGGGTTGGTGGGGGCATCGGGGGAGGGGCGGAGGGGCCGGCATGGTGAGGCTGTGTTGGGTGTGGCCGTGGGGAGCCCTTGGAGAGAAGGATAGAATGTGTAGGAAGAAGGAGCGGAGGGAAGAAGTGTGGGAAAGGTAGCGAAGGGTGAAGAGAGCGTAGGAGGAAGTGGAACGGGGGCCTCGTTTAAAGAGCTGACGGGGCGCAAAGGAGCCCGGAAGGGAAGAGGAGGTGTCGGCGGCAGGGAAGGCAAGGAAGAAGGGGAAGTGGGCGCCTGTGGAGAAAGAAGCTCCGTGGTGTGTTTGAAAAATGAAGTGAAAGCGGGTGGGTGCTCCGCACTCTACACTTTAGAGTGTGCACTTTACACCTTACACTTCACACTCCACAGTCTACACTTTACACACTAGACTGTCACTAGACTTTACACTCTACACTTTACACTCCACACCGCACACTCTACGCTTGACACACTACACTTTCCACTTCACACTCTTCACTCTACACTCCACACTTTAGACGTTACACTTGACACTCCTCACTCCTCACTGCACAGTTGACACGCCATACTCCACACTTTACACTCCACACTCTACACTTTACACGGTACACTTGACACTCTACACTCTGCACTCCACACTCTACACTTGCCACTGTACACCCTTCACTCCACACTCCGCCCTCTGCACTTGACACTTTACATTTTACACTTTACACTTTACACCCCACACTCCACACTCCACACTGTACACTTTAAACAATATACTTTACACTCTGCACGTTACACTCCACACCCTACACTTTGCACACTACACTTTACACTCTACGCTCTTCACTCTACGCTCCATACTTTACACTTTACACTCCTCATTCCTCACTGCACACCTTACACTCCACACTCCACACTTTACACTCCACACTTTACACACTCTACAGTGTACACTTTACACTCCATACTGCACACTCCACACTCCTCACTTTACACACTAGACTTTACACTCTACACTTTACACTCCACACCGCACACTCTACGCTTTACACACTGCACTTTGCACTTTACACTTTGCACTCTTCACTCTACACTCCATACTTTATACGTTACACGTTACACTCCTCACTCCTTACTACACACTTTACACTCGACACTCCATACTTTACACTCCACACTCTACACTTCACACTCTACACTTTACACTCTACACTCCACACTTTACACTTTACACTCCATACTCCACACTGTACACTCCACACTCCACACTCTACACTTTACGCTCCACACTCTGCACTCTACGCTTTACACACTACACTTTATACTCTACACTTACACTCCACACGCTACACTTTAAACTCTACACTTGACACCCTACACTCCCACACCTTACACTTTCCACTGTGCACCCCTCACTCCACACTCCACCCTCTACACTTTACACTCTACACTTTACACTTTCCACTTTAGACTTTACACTCCACCCCACACTCTGCACTTTACACACTACACTTTAAACTCTACACTTTACACTCCACACTCTACACTCTACACACTACACGTTACACTCAACGCTCTTCACTCTACACTCCATACCTTACACTTTACACTTTACACTCCTCTGCCACTGCCAGGCATCAGCACCCATCTGCCACCTTCAGCCTGCGGGCTCCTTTGCTTCCCAGCAGCTACCTAAAAGAGCCCCGCTCCACATTGCCTGCCCAACCCACCCCCTTTCTTCCCTCCAATCTAACCATGTGCAACCACACCGCCAGCCACGCACCTCCCCCCCAACAATCAGCAGCCATTGCAACCTTCACTATGTGGGCTCCTTTGCTTCCCCATAAGCCAACCCCAAGAGCCGCCCCAAAGAAGGCCCCAAAGAGCCCGCCCAAGCCACGCTCTTGTCCCTCCAACCTTCCCCCCATCGTACACCCCGCCCCGAAACTCCAATCCGTCCCCTTTGTTTTTTTCCTTCCATTCCCTCTCTTCTTCCATTACTCTTTCCAAGTTTTTCCATTGTTCTGTTATGCTTTGACTCCATTTTTGCATCCTTTTACCCTCCATTCCACTCACCCCAAATGCACGTCGAAGGACGGACCAGGGGGGAATCGAACCCCACCGTCACCCAATTGCCACCTGGTACATCAGCCTCAAAATCGATCCAAAATCGACCACCATGGCCACCCTAATTAGGTGGGGAAGTGCCTCAAAATGGTCCGTTTGGAGACTACCACCCCCAGACCCCCTATTCTCACTTCGTTCGCAATGAGCAACTTCGCCATGCTTGACAGCTGGCTTTTGTAATAGTTCAGCCTGTGTGGTTTCAGACAGTTTCTAGCACATCAATTAAGTTGCATCGGCAAAGTTTGTCCCTCTCGCGGTTTTTGCTCGCAAGCTTTGCCGCGTCATGCTCTGCGTCCACCGGCAAGGCTTCGTCAACGCACAGGGACGGGGAGTTGTTGACCTCTCGAGCGAAGTCATCGCGCCGTCCGATCTGCTAACGACCAAGTTGGCTGTGGAGCATGCCGTATTCGACTTGACATGTTTCAGCTCCTTTAGCTATGGGCAGAAGAACTTGGTCTCATGCACATATTTTTTTGCTGGGAATCCTCGATATGGGCATGCAGTCGTATTGCGAGATGCAAATTTTTCCAAGGCAGCAATGCAACCATTGGGTAAGGGTGGGTGCAGGCTCAAAGGTGGATAAGTTGCAAGATGGCCATGCCAACCTCAGCGAACAAAAAAGACAATGTATGCATGCGTACATCTACCAGTAGTGCCGCACAAGACGGTGGCAGAAGTTTCAAAGATAGGAAACGTATAGTTTTGTAGGAGATGTGAGTTGTTGTGATTGACGGATGGCAGAGCGAACTGATGGACCGAAAGGTGGTTGAGGCTCTGAATCTCTCTCTCTCTGTCTCTCTCTCTCTCTCTACCTACCTATCTATCTAGCTGTCTAGTTTTCTAGCTATTTGTCTATCTATATATCTATCTATCTATCTATCTATCTCGCTATCTCTCTGTCTGTCTATCTATCTATCTATCTAACTAATCTAATCTAATCTAATCTCATCTTATCTATCTATCTATCTATCTGTCTATCTATCTACCTATTTATCTATCTATCTATCTATCTGTCAATGTATCTATCCTGTATCTATCTATCTGACTATCTGTCTATCTGCCTATCTGATCCCTACCCCCTTAGCGCGGGGGGCAAGAAAATGTAAATTACAGTTAGGCAGGTTGCTGGAGGCCAATAAATTGTAAGTTACATTTGTTTGGGCTGCCATGAATTTTTTATTTTACAATTTATTTTTCTTAAATGCTCCTGATTTTAACTTACATTTTTGAAGGCAAAATTGTCCAACTTACATTTTTTGGGTTGCCGACCCCAAAAATGTAAGCTTACAATTTTAGTGTCGTATAATCTCTTTATGGAGGCATCTGGGGAAAGGATGGAATCTCCATGGGTTTAGCCTGTCCCTCCCTCCCCATTCCAAGAAAAATTTCTTTAGATTGTTCTGTGACAACGTTGGGAAACCAGGGGTTCGATAGAGGGTAGGGGGCACCTAAACAAGTAACATGGTACGCGCCGCATGTGAATTTACATTTATTTGGAATGGGGGGGAGGGGTTGAAGAATGTATGTTGTCCACGCGGCGCGTACCATGTTTTGGACCCACGCCGGGGGGGTACGACTTACATTTGTTTTGACCCCTCCCTCCCCACCGAAAGAGGGCCTAAAGGGTGAGGATCCTATCTGTCTATTGGTCTATCAGTCTATCTGCCTATCCTATCTCCTAACATCTCTGATGAAGGTGTCTCTTGTACTACGCCTGCCACGCAAAATGCATCTTCGCAGAGCCTCTTCAAACGCCCCGCGGATGCCATCGGTTTTGCGACAGCCGCACTTCCCTCACTTTGGGCAAGGTGCAGGATCTAGACGACCTTTCACCATTTTGACTTGGAAATGAGCTTCGCGCCACGACAGCATGCACTTTTTCGACATCTCAACGTTCAAAATGCTCCACTTTACACTTGACACTCCATACTTTACACTCCACACTCTACACTTCACACTCTACACTTTACACTCTACACTCCACACTTTACACTTTACACTCCATACTCCACACTGTACACTCCACACTCCACACTCTACACTTTACGCTCCACACTCTGCACTCTACGCTTTACACACTACACTTTATACTCTACACTTACACTCCACACGCTACACTTTAAACTCTACACTTGACACCCTACACTCCCACACCTTACACTTTCCACTGTGCACCCCTCACTCCGCACTCCACCCTCTACACTTTACACTCTACACTTTACACTTTCCACTTTAGACTTTACACTCCACTCCACACTCTACACTTTACACACTACACTTTGCACTCTACACTTTACACTCCACACTCTACCCTGTACACACTACACGTTACACTCGACGCTCTTCACTCTACACTCCATACCTTACACTCTACACTTTACACTCCTCTCCCAACGCCAGGCAAAAGCACCCATCTGCCACCTTCACCCTGCGGGCTCCTTTGCTTCCCCGCAGCTACCTAAAAGAGCCTCACTCCACATTGCCTGCCCAAGCCACGCCCTTTCTTCCCTCCAATCTAACCATGTGCACCGCCAGCCACGCACCTCCCCCCCAAACATCAGCAGCCATTGGCAACCTTCACTATGTGGGCTCCTTTGCTTCCCAGAAGCCACCCAAAGAGCCCGCCCCAAAGAGCCCCAAAGAGCCCGCCCAAGCCATGCTCTTGTCCCTCCAACCTTCTCCCCATCGTGCACCCCGCCCCGAAACCCCAATCCGTCCCCTTTATTTTATCCTTGCATTCCCTCTCTTTTTCCATTACTCTTTCCAAGTTTTTCCATTGTTCTGTTATGCTTTGACTCCATTTTTGCATCCTTTTACCCTCCATTCCACTCACCCCAAATGCACGTCGAAGGACGGACCGGGGGGGAATCGAACCCCACCGTCACCCAATTGCCACCTGGTACATCAGCCTCAAAATCGATCCAAAATCGACCACCATGGCCACCCTAATTAGGTGGGGAAGTGCCTCAAAATGGTCCGTTTGGAGACTACCACCCCCAGACCCCCTATTCTCACTTCGTTCGCAATGAGCAACTTCGCCATGCTTGACAGCTGGCTTTTGTAATAGTTCAGCCTGTGTGGTTTCAGACAGTTTCCAGCACATCAATTAAGTTGCATCGGCAAAGTTTGTCCCTCTCGCGGTTTTTGCTCGCAAGCTTTGCCGCGTCATGCTCTGCGTCCACCGGCAAGGCTTCGTCAACGCACAGGGACGGGGAGTTGTTGACCTCTCGAGCGAAGTCATCGCGCCGTCCGATCTGCTAACGACCAAGTTGGCTGTGGAGCATGCCGTATTCGACTTGACATGTTTCAGCTCCTTTAGCTATGGGCAGAAGAACTTGGTCTCATGCACATATTTTTTTGCTGGGAATCCTCGATATGGGCATGCAGTCGTATTGCGAGATGCAAATTTTTCCAAGGCAGCAATGCAACCATTGGGTAAGGGTGGGTGCAGGCTCAAAGGTGGATAAGTTGCAAGATGGCCATGCCAACCTCAGCGAACAAAAAAGACAATGTATGCATGCGTACATCTACCAGTAGTGCCGCACAAGACGGTGGCAGAAGTTTCAAAGATAGGAAACGTATAGTTTTGTAGGAGATGTGAGTTGTTGTGATTGACGGATGGCAGAGCGAACTGATGGACCGAAAGGTGGTTGAGGCTCTGAATCTCTCTCTCTGTCTCTCTCTCTCTCTGTCTCTCTCTCTCTCTCTACCTACCTATCTATCTAGCTGTCTAGTTTTCTAGCTATTTGTCTATCTATCTATCTATCTATCTATCTCGCTATCTCTCTGTCTGTCTATCTATCTATCTATCTAACTAATCTAATCTAATCTAATCTCATCTTATCTATCTATCTATCTGTCTATCTATCTACCTATCTATCTATCTATCTATCTGTCAATGTATCTATCCTGTATCTATCTATCTGACTATCTGTCTATCTGCCTATCTGATCCCTACCCCCTTAGCGCGGGGGGCAAGAAAATGTAAATTACAGTTAGGCAGGTTGCTGGAGGCCAATAAATTGTAAGTTACATTTGTTTGGGCTGCCAAGAATTTTTTATTTTACAATTTATTTTTCTTAAATGCTCCTGATTTTAACTTACATTTTTGAAGGCAAAATTGTCCAACTTACATTTTTTGGGTTGCCGACCCCAAAAATGTAAGCTTACAATTTTAGTGTCGTATAATCTCTTTATGGAGGCATCTGGGGAAAGGATGGAATCTCCATGGGTTTAGCCTGTCCCTCCCTCCCCATTCCAAGAAAAATTTCTTTAGATTGTTCTGTGACAACGTTGGGAAACCAGGGGTTCGATAGAGGGTAGGGGGCACCTAAACAAGTAACATGGTACGCGCCGCATGTGAATTTACATTTATTTGGAATGGGGGGGGAGGGGTTGAAGAATGTATGTTGTCCACGCGGCGCGTACCATGTTTTGGACCCACGCCGGGGGGGTACGACTTACATTTGTTTTGACCCCTCCCTCCCCACCGAAAGAGGGCCTAAAGGGTGAGGATCCTATCTGTCTATTGGTCTATCAGTCTATCTGCCTATCCTATCTCCTAACATCTCTGATGAAGGTGTCTCTTGTACTACGCCTGCCACGCAAAATGCATCTTCGCAGAGCCTCTTCAAACGCCCCGCGGATGCCATCGGTTTTGCGACAGCCGCACTTCCCTCACTTTGGGCAAGGTGCAGGATCTAGACGACCTTTCACCATTTTGACTTGGAAATGAGCTTCGCGCCACGACAGCATGCACTTTTTCGACATCTCAACGTTCAAAATGCTCCGAGCATGAGGCTTTTTTTGCATTTTGACTTCGGCATGTGCTTCGTGCCGCAACGGCGTGCGCGTTTTGAACATCTGACCTGCCAAAAGCGGTGCGAACGTATGGTGTAGCCGGCATTTTGGCTTGTAACTGGGCGTTGCGCCGCAACAGCATGCGAATTTTCAATGACTCACCTTCCAAACGCGTCAAAATTGTTCCGTTTTGACGTGGACATGATCTTCGCGTTGTCTAAAATTAAACAGGTTTGAATTTGACGTTTGTAGTGAGGCGCACGCGGAACGGTTAGGTTGACGGAGAGGCCGACAGTGAGGTTGACGGGTTCTCTTTTGTGACGGTGAGGTTGGCGGAGAGGTCGACGGTGAGGCCGTCAAAGTGTCTGTCAAGGTGTCCGTCGCAACAGAATAAGGCCTACTTGTCCCATTTTTATGAAGTAATACAAATAGGCCTTATTTTGTTGCGGCGGACACCTTGACGGACCGTCAACCTCACCATCGACCTCTCCGTCAAATTAACTGTCATGAAACACGGATCCGTCAAACTCACCGTCAAGGCCACCGTCACATGCAACCGTCGAGTTTCTGAGGTGTGACTAGAGCATACGCTCTAAATTTAGTTAAGCGTTGCGCCGATTTTTGATCTCTCATCCGCTGCTTTGGCAAGCCTATACTCTTCGACCCTCCGGAGCCACGCGGCGGTGGAAAATCAAAGCCTTTCGCGACTTGTCTACCTTTTCGTGCACTTTGATCTTCTTTCTCCTGACTCTTTCTCTTCTGTGGCTTCTTCTCTTCTGCCTGTATTTCTTCTGACTCTTCTCTCCGCTGTTGCAGCACCTGTCCATAAGTCGGAAGTTTGACTTCTAAGCTTCCTTGGATAATTGAAGCACGGATTGCTTCTAACTTCAGTGCTCATGAAACACCCGGCTTTCAATCCCTGACATGCGGCACACAAAATGGTGGGGTCATCCGACCCTACATCCTTTGAGGCCTCCAAAAGAAAGGCCTTGTATTTCTGGTCAAGCATGATGTCAAAACCAAAGATCTGGAGACGGAGACGGGTGCTTCAGCTTCTCGGCAGTGCGCAAAGGGTGGTATGGCTAGGAAAGAAGCACTTGTCAAAGTTCTTCTGTTGACTCATCTGGATTTATGCACATCTATCTTTTTCATTTCGAACAAGTCGTTTGCTTCTGGATGGCCTCAAAGTAAACCATGAGCCGAAGACACATGAGCATACGTAAATTACCTTTGGCCGCGTCAAGCTATTTCATTGCAGCGTCTGCCCAAGAAAGAACGCCTTCCAGCAGCCGTGCCTGGAAAGATTGCCTCCCTGCCTCTAGGCAATCTTCTGAGCGGGTTCGGCTCAGCAATACTGGCGCCATGACAGCAAGGCTCCTAATGCACGTAGGCTGGCTTAGTGAGGGAGCTATTCATCCGCGGACTGTTAAGGCATGTTGGCCAGGGGCTGCCTGGGCACTTCTCAAAAAGTATCATGCAATGATTAAAAGGAAGAACAAAGAATTCCTGTATGCAAGCAAACGCCTATTCGATTTTTATTCCGGTCTTGTTGAACGGATATCCAACGGAAATAGACAGCAGTGAGATCCATTCTATTCTATCATGAACAAAGTGCAAATACCTAAGCCGTTGGTCAGCAGGGGGCTTGTGCCGATTCAACTTTGTCTTCAACGCACTCTCATTTTCAGGGAGTTGACCCCTAGGTGTGGCTAAAGAGGTACGGTCAAGGTGATTCCAGACGCTGTTTCTTTTGCCATTCATTTGTAATGGATGAGTGGCTTCAAAAGTTGCAGACGTTCAGATTTCCAAAAATTAGTACTCATGTCTAGATTTTTTGGCCTGCATGTATAGGTGGCTCAGGTCTGCTGGGGTAGCTATCTGCTGGGACGGGTATGAAAAGGATGCAGGATGCAACGCTGAGATGCGGCAGGGTGCGCCAGGGTGTGACAGGGCGTGAGCAATAGGGCAGTTTGCTTCTTCAAATTCACCTGACCTTGTAGTCTCTTGGTTTGAGACATGGCACAAACACATGAGCTTCACCAAATCGGCATCACGCTCCTGATATCCGAAATCAATCCAGAATCACCAAGGCGGCCAAGGTGGCCGGGAAAAATAGCGGATGACCAGTGCAGTATATCATTTCCCCATTGCACATTCCAGTCATGTGGCTTCTTCAAGACTACGGCACGCTCAAAAATACATACACAAATTCCAATAGGCTCTTGGTTTAAAGATATCCCCTGGGCAAAAAAAGAACATTGCCTTCTATACAGAATCCATTGGATATCTTGACCCATATACATGACATGAGCTTGCCAAGTGCATGCATGATAAAACAGTGTCATTGAAACCTGCGAGTCTAAACCATTGAGTCAAGATTTGTAAGAAAGGGAACACACATGACCATGAAATGCATGGCAAACTGACGTTGGCATGCAGTTGTTTTTGCTTTTCAACGTTGACGTCTTCCAACAGCAGCAAAAGAAGGCAAGGTACAATTAAATCAGGTGAACAAACATGATCCAAGTTTTCGCGACTTTCAAGTGGGGCCCAGCTTAAAGTCATGGGCAACCTTGTGTATCTTTTGGCAGTCCCACCCCACTGCTGAAATGTCCAAAGGCAAGACTGGGGTGACTTCGGTCAACTTGGGTCCTTTGAACAATCACCTGCACATCACTGTAGAAGGCTTCAATGTCGAAGTCTGAATACTCCTACAGCAAAGAGCTCCGCTTCGGCTGCTTCAAAGTTGGCATTCTCTTACTTTCGGATCTTCCGTACCCGTTTCAGCGTGCATTTCCTTTGGAAACCAACGTGTCAAATTACATCAACGTTTTCATCAGAAAGCGCTTCCTGATAGTCATGAAACAAGATACTTGGATTTGCAACGCGCAGCCAAAAGCATCGAAACGTAGCGCAAATGGACGACAGTCTTTGAGTATTTTGCAAAGCTTGTTTCGATTATTTTGCAAAACTTGTACCCACCTCTCTCTCCCTGTGCTCCACACACTCACATACTTCTGTATATATATATATCATATATGTTGACGTGTACATATATATATATACACATATGCATATGCATCTACATACTTTTCCGTCAGCGCTTGCAGTTGAAAAGGACTGACTATACGCGAAGGAAGTTTAGAAGTCAAACTTCCGACAATATGGACAGAAGGAAAAGCAGAGGTGGGAAGAGTCAGAGAAGAGAAGAGAAGAAGAGACAAGATCAGAGAAGAGAAGGAGTCAGAAGAAAGAAGATCCAGGTGCGGGAAGAGGTAGGAAAGTCGCGAGAAGCTGTGTTTTTCCAATGATTTGTCGCTCTGGAGGGTCGAAAAGTAGGCTCGCTGAAGCGGCGGGTGCGGAGCAATCTGGCCAGATGAGAGATGAAAAATTGCACGCCATTGTGGCGCGAAGCCCTTTTTGAATCAAAATGCACAAAGCACCTCAGCTTCGGAGCGCTTTTGGAAGGTGAGATGACGAAAAGTGCACGCCGTTGTGGTGTGAAGCACATTTCGAAGCCAAAGTTTACAAAACACTCCATGCTCGGGCCACTTCTGGAAGTTGCGACGTCGAAAAAGTGCACGCTGTTGTGGCGCGAAGCACAATTCGAAGTCAAAAGTGTAAAAAACTGCCGGGTTGGAACACTTTTGGACCTTCAGATGTCCTTTTGCGTGGCAGGCGCAAGGGATTATGCACCTTGTCAACAGTGAGCAAAACGTGAGGGTTTTTGTCGCGTTTCCAAAAACGATGGCAGGCGTGGGGAAATTGCAGAGGATCTGCAAAGATGCATTGTTCGTGGCAGGCGCAGTACAAGAGATATGTTCATCAGAGATGTTAGGAGGCTAGGGCGCTGATTTCCTGAGAGGCGTTGCATTTTGGAGCATCAGATCTGTAGGTTCGATGAGATGATTTTGCGTTACAGGTGCAGCATTCCTATGACCTGGCATCAATTTTTCGTGGCAGGCACAGTACTTTAGACAGGTGGAGTGGAAAAATCCCAAAACGCACTGGTACGAGGCCGTCAGCTCTGCACTCAACTTTCCATTTTAAGGACGCCTCGCAAAATTGCTTCGTTTTTGACGTTGTCAACTTCCCAAATTGAAGAGTCTCGCAGAATAGCTTCGTTTTTGATGTTGTCAAGTTCAAAAGTTGAGGAAGTCTCGCAGAATTGCTGCGCTTCTGATGTTGTCGAGTTCAAAAATTTGGGATGTCTCGCAGAATAGCCTCGTTTTCAAACTTGCAGATAGGCAGATAGATAGATCGATAGATAGATAGGTAGATAGGTGGATAGGTAGAAAGGTAGATAGACAACTACAACTACAAGTACAGCTACAACTGCAACTACGCTACCACTGCAAATACAAATAGACTACGCTACAGTAAACCAATTTCACTACCCTACACTAATTACACTAGACTAACTACACTACAACCACTACAACTAACACTACCATTACTACTGCAACTACGAATACTACTACAGCTACAGCTACAACCTACAGCTACAACTGCAACTACACTAACTACACTAACTACACTAACTACACTACACTACACTAAGCTACACTACACTAGACTACAACAGCAACAACTACAACTACAACTGCGCTACATTACACAACACTACGCTACACTAATTACACTACACTACAACTACAACTACAACTACAGCTACAACTACAACCACACTACGTTACACTACACTACGCTAATTACACTACACTGCACTACACTACACTACACTACGCTACGCTACGCTACACTAACCACAACTGCAACTACAGCTACACTGAACTACACTACACTACACTAGACTACACAAGGCTACACTGCGCTAGACTACACTACAGCACACAACACCACAGCACTACACTACATTACATTGCACTACACTCATTACACCACACCACAACTACAACTGCAACTGCAACTGCGCGACACTAATTTCACCACGCTACAAGCACAGCTCCACTACACTACAGCTACAGCTACAGCTGTAGCTGCACTACAGCACACTACATCCAGCAGTTGTGGGTGAGGTGACCGCTGCAACCATTGCAACCACTCCAAAAACACAACTCCAACCACCTCTCGGTCCATCAGTGGATTCGCTCTGCCACCCATGCATTACAGCAACTCACCTCTCCTATAGTGTCCTATCTTTGAAACTTCCGCCACCGCCGTGTGTGGTACTACTGGTAGGATTCACCCAATCACCACCTAAAACAGGCAAAGCATGTGCAAACCAAGTCAAAAACCACCTCCCACCACCTCTTGACGCCCAGTGGTTGCACATCCAGCGACAAATGAGGTATCCTCAGCCAGTTGCCTTAGGCAGACGGTCAAGGGTCTCTTCGATGAGGTATTCTCATCCCCAAAGACCTCCTCCATGGATTGGCCACAATGCTCAAATTTGTGGCCTTAGCCAGATGGGGAAACAGCCAGGCAAACGCTGGGAACTTGGATGCGCGCAAACAAGGATTTAATCCTAGAAAAACTGGCTCAATATTGGGCCTAAGATTTTTTCGATGCATATCTGCGGTATTTAGTGGTATTTTTTCTTCAAGCTAGTTTCCACATGACACCAAAAGAAAAACGCACTTCAAAAAGGGCCCAATATGACCGTAGGAAGGTGTGAACTTTCTGGTGGAGAGCCCGTTGCGTGACAATGCCCTCTGTTCAAAACTGCAAGCCGCAAATGTAGCACTCTTGTCTGAATGGAATGACCTGATGGGACTGTGCAAAAGGCATGGAGCCAGCCTGCCTCCTTCCAATTTGAGAACAGGGGGGAGAACGAGAGGTGTGTAGCTGTGAAATCTTGTGACAGTAGATGAGGAACGGGTGAATGCCGAACGCAGGTTTTCTTGGTTGCCTTCTGTCAGGATCGACCAGTCACATTTTCCAGGAACGCAGGTGCAACTTCCATGGCATGTAGGTGACGCGGATGATAATCTGAGAAAAAACTATTGTAGAGGCAATGGTGAGGATAATGATCAAGATGATGATGCCGATGATGAAAATGACGACGAGGATGAGGATGACGATGAGGATGCAGGATGAGGACGAGGATGTGCCTAGCCGTGATAAAGATGAGGAAGAATGAGGAGGAAAATGATGAAGGCTATAGCTATGACGCGCGCAAAAAAAGCACCCAACATGGAAGCCTCGCAGGGCAAGGAAAAACTAAGAAACTTGCATGCAACAACCTCTTCGAACCTGTACAGTACAAATTGGTAGCAGCACGATGCATGAACATACCCTGATTTAAGGGGATGAATCCCTTCATAACCGAAAAAGCACACCACTTCTGTGCCGTCCTCTGCCCTGAAAAGGGCGCCGAAAACTCAGATAGCTGACGCTATCTGTCCCGGCATATAGATAGATATAGATATAGTTAGCACATTTGTGATGGGGTGATGATAGCGACGTGCAGCCGAGACTCTGCGTTTGTTCAACGAGTAGTTGGTGAGGTGACCCATGCAGTGGTGCATGTTCTTTTGGTTCGGCTCTTCCTGCCAAAACAGAAGGTACAATATTTGAACCAAATCCATCTACTCTTGGCATCTGCTTTGAGACTGCATATTTTTTCCTGGCTACATGTTGAATTATGCAGGCTTGAATTTTGAAGCTGGACAGGCTCTTGCTTGGGTCGAGCATGTTTGTCATTGTCTTTTCCGAAGTGGAGAGATGATCACATGAACAGCTTTTCTGGATGTGGTCAAGGTTCACAGATCAATAAGTTATATTTACAGCAAGTCAGAGCCTATAAATGTCTATAATATGAACAGTATACGGTTCATAAGCTGATCATCGCTGCCTTGTTTGGAAGCTCCGCTTCCCGAATCCGGGCTGCACCTTCTGCTGACCATGGACCGGCAAACTAACAGGATCAAGGCACGTACGTTTCCGTGCAGAAACGCGCAAGACCTTCTCGACAAAGTTGAATCAATGGCGGGCACTCACCTCACACTCAGCGCGTCGGCGAGAAATTAAGGCGGGCAACACAGTCGCAACGCGCTTCTCAACTAGACGTAACTTGACAGTGTAAAACATAATGGAGCAGGACCATGCCAAGACGAGGCACCCATCGAGCCTCCTGCTACGAGCACATACATTCGCATATCAAACTTGAGTCCGCCGAGCAGAAGCGGTTTGCCTCCAAACTGAATCACGCTGCGCTCATGTTCCACTCTGGATTCTCTCATGGGCTAGCGGCTCATGTGATCAGAACGCTTTGTTCCAGATGAAACAAAGAGTAGGCAAGCGTCTTGATTCCTACATCAAACTTTGCAAGCAGCAAAAACCGCACAAACATGTTTTCTGGGGAATTTAGGAAAAAGAATTAGGGATCAGCTGTTGCAACAACATTGCGAAGAAAACCTTTCTGGAATCAGAGCCTTCTGAATCCTTGAACTTGATTTATTTCTTAAAGTTTCCCAGTGAAGCACTGGTTGGGGCCCAAAAGCTTCCTACAGAAGTTCAATTCCATATAAACCGGAAGTAAAGACAATGGCAGAGAGGGCGAACAAAGTGAAACACAAACTGACCATGGGGAAAGAGTCCCTGCATAGGTGCAGTGCCCGAATGTTTCCGAACCCTGCAGCGATGAGCCTAGAGCAGAATGTTCAAAGGTTTTGCAGTTTTGAATTATTTCCTCCATGGCTCCAATCTGGATCCAATAACCCTAAGGGACACAACACTCAAATACAAATAGTTAAATGCCAATACCCTGTTGAAATCCATTTAAACTCGAGCAGCTAGCTGCTGCGTTGTGTCAATCCTAACTTGAAGTAAAGACCGGCGGTCAAGGCAATCCATGAACATCCACGAGCATGATCATATAAACTAGATGACGGTTGGCCCGAGAGCGAAAAAGACGTTTTTCAAGCAGCTCTGAGCATGGTAGTTGTAAAAAATAGTCGGTGAATGGTTGGTGAATTTTATATGAGCTATGGAGGGATAAATTGTGAAAAGTAAGATTGATTAAGAAGAGGATATATGTGACAACCCATGCATATGCACTGTGCTGCTTGGTAAAGGGCATCATATGACACATATCTTGCAACCGCAGAAAGACATAGATAGAGAGAAAGAGAGAGAGAGAGAGAGAGAGAGGGAGGGAG
>CAMXCT020005357.1:390000-459465 GCA_947184155.2 Cladocopium goreaui | reverse complement strand
CACGGTCCCAAAAATGGGACCGCCTGGCGGTCCCATTTTTGCGACCACATGTGCAGCTTAGTAAAAGAAAAGAAGAAAAGCACTTTCACGGTCCCATTTTTGGGACCGTCTGGCGGTACCAAAAATGAGACCGCAAAATCGCAAAATCCACAGCAAAGGCCGACCCGTGCAACAAACAAAAATTATAACTGCGTTTATTTAAGCAACCAGCATATAGAGTTGGAACAGAGGGGGCCCGCACATGCGAAGCCTGATTTCACTTGACTTTCCGGCCCCAGAAATGGAACCTGAAAGCGCACATGTGGTATCAGATGTGGCGATTTGCGATGCAGCACCACCCAGGCAACATTCACCAATCCTTCGCTACTCCGCGCTACTCCGCTACTCCGTGCTATGTTTGAATTCAATTACCCAATGTAATTGACACGATATCGAAACGATGGCGGAGTAAGAAAGCCTTCAATACGTCACCTTGCCACATATTTTCCTAAGCAGATTCCTACTCCATCCCGTTTTAAATTAATACTATTAATTGATAACGGGATTGACTGAAAAGATCATGATTCATGTTCTTTTTGGGCTTAAAACTTCGGTAGGAGTCTAGAGGGGCAAGGGGGGCCGACAAGGGGCAATAAAGTATTCAATACAATCATTCAAATGGAAGCCGGCCACCTGCGCGAAAACCCACAAACTCCTCAACGGCAAGAAACACTTCAAGCAATCACCTAAGGCTGCAAAAGGCTGATGCGCCTTCTTTTAGCAGCAAACAATCAAGCCACCAGACGCAACGAAATAATAAGAAGCTGACTTCAAGTGGGTTCAAGCAGCAACCGATATGCACCCCGCTTGCCACAACAAGAAACAAAATCATCTACAAAACTGCTTGCTCCGACGGACCCAATTCTGGGTCCGGAAAACCTTCTCAAAACCAGCTTCGCTCAAAAGGGCCTCCCTAGTTGCCCGTCCGGTCGCCATAAGCCACAAAGTTACAAGGAAACCAAAACATTGCACTTCTGCAACCCTGATACAAAAAACTTAAAAAAATGAACCTAAACACGGTCCCAAAAATGGGACCGCCTGGCGGTCCCATTTTTGGGACCACATGTGCAGCTTGGTAAAAGAAAAGAAGAAAAGCACTTTCACCGTCCCATTTTTGGGACCGTCTGGCGGTACCCCAAAAATGAGACCGCAAAATCGCCACAATCCACAGCAAAGGCCCGACCGTGCAACAACAAAAAATTACAACTGCAGTTTATGTAAGCAACAGCATATATATAGAGTTGGAACACAGGGAGGCCGCACAGGCGAAGCATTTGGGATTTTTTTTTTTTTCACTATTGACTTTCAGGCCCCAGAAATGGCAACCTGAAAGCGCAATGTTGTTATCGGATTTGTGGCGATTTGCGATCTGGCAGCACCACCCAGGAAACTTCCACATCAATCGTAATCCGCGCTACTCATCCGCGCTACTCCGCTACTCCGTGCTATGTTTAATTCACTTACCCAATGTAATTGACACGATATCGAAACGATGGCGGAGTAAGAAAGCCTTCAATACGTCCCCTTGCCACATATTTTCCTAAGCAGATTCCTACTCCATCCCGTTTTAAATTTATACTATTAATTAATAACGGGATTGACTGAAAAGATCATTATTCATGTTCTTTCTGGGCTGAAAACTTCGGTAGGAGTCTAGAGGGGCAAGGGGGGCCAACAAGGGGCAGTAAAGTATTCAATACAATCATTCAAATGGAAGCCGGCCACCTTCGCGAAAACCCACAAACTCCGCAACAGCAAGAAACACTTCAAGCAATCACCTAAGGCTGCAAAAGGCTGATGCGCCTTCTTTTAGAAGCAAACAATCAAGCCACCAGACGAAACGAAATCATAAAAAGCTACCTTCAACTGGGTTCAAGCAGCAACCGATATGCACCCCGCTTGCCCCAACAAGAAACAAAATCATCTACAAAACAGCTTGCTCCGAAGGACCCAATTCTGGGTCCGGAAAAGCTTCTCAAAACCGGCTTCGCTCAAAAGGGCCTCCCTAGTTGCCCTTCCGGTCGCCAGAAGCCACGAAGCTTCATTGAAACCAAAACGTTGCGCTTCTGCCACCTTGATACAAAAAACTTCAAAAAATGAACCTAAACACGGTCCCAAAAATGGGACCGCCTGGCGGTCCCATTTTTGGGACCACATGTGCAGCTTAGTAAAAGAAATGAAGAAAAGCACTTTCACGGTCCCATTTTTGGGACCGTCTGGCGGTACCAAAAATGAGACCGCAAAATCGCAAAATCCACAGCAAAGGCCGACCCGTGCAACAAACAAAAAATTATAACTGCGTTTATTTAAGCAACCAGCATATAGAGTTGGAACAGAGGGGGCCCGCACATGCGAAGCCTGATTTCACTTGACTTTCCGGCCCCAGAAATGGAACCTGAAAGCGCACATGTGGTATCAGATGTGGCGATTTGCGATGCAGCACCACCCAGGCAACATTCACCAATCCTTCGCTACTCCGCGCTACTCCGCTACTCCGTGCTATGTTTGAATTCAATTACCCAATGTAATTGACACGATATCGAAACGATGGCGGAGTAAGAAAGCCTTCAATACGTCACCTTGCCACATATTTTCCTAGGCAGATTCCTACTCCATCCCGTTTTAAATTAATACTATTAATTGATAACGGGATTGACTGAAAAGATCATGATTCATGTTCTTTCTGGGCTTAAAACTTCGGTAGGAGTCTAGAGGGGCAAGGGGGGCCGACAAGGGGCAATAAAGTATTCAATACAATCATTCAAATGGAAGCCGGCCACCTGCGCGAAAACCCACAAACTCCTCAACGGCAAGAAACACTTCAAGCAATCACCTAAGGCTGCAAAAGACTGATGCGCCTTCTTTTAGCAGCAAACAATCAAGCCACCAGACGCAACGAAATAATAAGAAGCTAACTTCAAGTGGGTTCAAGCAGCAACCGATATGCACCCCGCTTGCCACAACAAGAAACAAAATCATCTACAAAACTGCTTGCTCCGACGGACCCAATTCTGGGTCCGGAAAACCTTCTCAAAACCAGCTTCGCTCAAAAGGGCCTCCCTAGTTGCCCGTCCGGTCGCCATAAGCCACAAAGTTACAAGGAAACCAAAACATTGCACTTCTGCAACCCTGATACAAAAAACTTTTAAAAATGAACCTAAACAGCCTAAACACGGTCCCAAAAATGGGACCGCCTGGCGGTCCCATTTTTGCGACCACATGTGCAGCTTAGTAAAAGAAAAGAAGAAAAGCACTTTCACGGTCCCATTTTTGGGACCGTCTGGCGGTACCAAAAATGAGACCGCAAAATCGCAAAATCCACAGCAAAGGCCGACCCGTGCAACAAACAAAAATTATAACTGCGTTTATTTAAGCAACCAGCATATAGAGTTGGAACAGAGGGGGCCCGCACATGCGAAGCCTGATTTCACTTGACTTTCCGGCCCCAGAAATGGAACCTGAAAGCGCACATGTGGTATCAGATGTGGCGATTTGCGATGCAGCACCACCCAGGCAACATTCACCAATCCTTCGCTACTCCGCGCTACTCCGCTACTCCGTGCTATGTTTGAATTCAATTACCCAATGTAATTGACACGATATCGAAACGATGGCGGAGTAAGAAAGCCTTCAATACGTCACCTTGCCACATATTTTCCTAAGCAGATTCCTACTCCATCCCGTTTTAAATTAATACTATTAATTGATAACGGGATTGACTGAAAAGATCATGATTCATGTTCTTTTTGGGCTTAAAACTTCGGTAGGAGTCTAGAGGGGCAAGGGGGGCCGACAAGGGGCAATAAAGTATTCAATACAATCATTCAAATGGAAGCCGGCCACCTGCGCGAAAACCCACAAACTCCTCAACGGCAAGAAACACTTCAAGCAATCACCTAAGGCTGCAAAAGGCTGATGCGCCTTCTTTTAGCAGCAAACAATCAAGCCACCAGACGCAACGAAATAATAAGAAGCTGACTTCAAGTGGGTTCAAGCAGCAACCGATATGCACCCCGCTTGCCACAACAAGAAACAAAATCATCTACAAAACTGCTTGCTCCGACGGACCCAATTCTGGGTCCGGAAAACCTTCTCAAAACCAGCTTCGCTCAAAAGGGCCTCCCTAGTTGCCCGTCCGGTCGCCATAAGCCACAAAGTTACAAGGAAACCAAAACATTGCACTTCTGCAACCCTGATACAAAAAACTTAAAAAAATGAACCTAAACACGGTCCCAAAAATGGGACCGCCTGGCGGTCCCATTTTTGGGACCACATGTGCAGCTTGGTAAAAGAAAAGAAGAAAAGCACTTTCACCGTCCCATTTTTGGGACCGTCTGGCCGGGGTACAAGCTCAGTTTTTAAGTTTTTTGTATCAGCGGTTGAAGAAGTGCAATGTTTTATGCGTTTTCCTTGCGTAACTTTGTGGCTTTATGGAGACGGACGGGCCAACTAGGGAGGCCCTCTTTGAGGAAGCATGGTGTTGAGAAGGTTTTCCGGACCCAAATTGGGCGTCGGAGATGCAAGCAGTTTTGTAGATATTTTGTTCTTGTTGTGCGCAAGGGGGCTTGCATATCGGTTGCTGCTTGAACCCACTTGAAGTCAGTTGCGTTATCTATAGGTTCGTGCGTTTTCTGGGTGGCTGATTGTTCTGCTGACATAAAAGGAAGGCGCATCAGCCTTTCAGCCTTAGGTGATTGCTTGAAGTGTTTCTTGCCGTTGAGGAGTTTGTGGGTTTTCGCGCAGGTGGCCGGCTTCCATTTGAATGATTGCATTGAATACTTTATTGCCCCTTGTCGGCCCCCCTTGCCCCTCTAGACTCCTACCGAAGTTTTAAGCCCAGAAAGAACATGAATCATGATCTTTTCAGTCAATCCCGTTATCAATTAATAGTATTAATTTAAAACGGGATGGAGTAGGAATCTGCCTAGGAAAATATGTGGCAAGGTGACGTATTGAAGGCTTTCTTACTCCGCCATCGTTTCGATATCGTGTCAATTACATTGGGTAATTGAATTCAAACATAGCACGGAGTAGCGGAGTAGCGCGGAGTAGCGAAGGATTGGTGAATGTTGCCTGGGTGGTGCTGCATCGCAAATCGCCACATCTGATACCACATGTGCGCTTTCAGGTTCCATTTCTGGGGCCGGAAAGTCAAGTGAAATCAGGCTTCGCATGTGCGGGCCTCCTCTGTTCCAACTCTATATGCTGGTTGCTTAAAACGCAGTTGTAATTTTTTGTTTGTTGCACGGGTCGGCCTTTGCTGTGGATTTTGCGATTTTGCGGTCTCATTTTTGGTACCGCCAGACGGTCCCAAAAATGGGACGGTGAAAGTGCTTTTCTTCTTTTCTTTTACCAAGCTGCACATGTGGTCCCAAAAATGGGACCGCCAGGCGGTCCCATTTTTGGGACCGTGTTTAGGTTCATTTTTTTAAGTTTTTTGTATCAGGGTTGCAGAAGTGCAATGTTTTGGTTTCCTTGTAACTTTGTGGCTTATGGCGACCGGACGGGCAACTAGGGAGGCCCTTTGAGCGAAGCCGGTTTTGAGAAGGTTTTCCGGACCCAGAATTGGGTCCGTTAGAGCAAGCAGTTTTGTAGATGATTTTGTTTCTTGTTGTGGCAAGCGGGGTGCATATCCGTTGCTGCTTGAACCCACTTGAAGTTAGCTTCTTATTATTTCGTTGCGTCTGGTGGTTGATTGTTTGATGCTGATAAAGAAGGCGCATCCAGCCTTTTGATCCAGGCTTAGGTGAGTGCTTGAAGTCCAGTCTCTTGCGTGAGGAGTTTCTGGGTTTTCTCGCGCAGGTGGCCGGCGTCCATCCTTGAATGGATTGTCTATGTGAATACTTTTATTGCCATGTCGGCCCCCCCCAATTGCACCTCTAGAATCTACCGACAGTTTTTATTAAGACCCCAGAGAACATGAATCATGATCTTTTCAATCCCGTTATTAATTAATAGTATAAATTTAAAACGGGATGGAGTAGGAATCTGCTTAGGAAAATATGTGGCAAGGTGACGTATTGAAGGCTTTCTTACTCCGCCATCGTTTCGATATCGTGTCAATTACATTGGGTAATTGAATTCAAACATAGCGCGGAGTAGCGGAGTAGCGCGGAGTAGCGAAGGATTGGTGAATGTTGCCTGGGTGGTGCTGCATCGCAAATCGCCACATCTGATACCACATGTGCGCTTTCAGGTTCCATTTCTGGGGCCGGAAAGTCAAGTGAAATCAGGCTTCGCATGTGCGGGCCTCCTCTATTCCAACTCTATATGCTGGTTGCTTAAATAAACGCAGTTGTAATTTTTTGTTTGTTGCATGGGTCGGCCTTTGCTGTGGATTTTGCGATTTTGCGGTCTCATTTTTGGTACCGCCAGACGGTCCCAAAAATGGGACGGTGAAAGTGCTTTTCTTCTTTTCTTTTACCAAGCTGCACATGTGGTCGCAAAAATGGGACCGTGAGGAGCTTCGCTCAAAAGGGCCTCCCCAGTGGGCTGCGCAGGCTTGGGGGGCCGGACTGACCACTAGCTCACGTCCGCACAAGTCCAGATTCAACACATTGAACCGCCCAGAACTACCCTTCGTGTAGTGCGCTTTGCGACCTGCTTGCTGGTGCGGCTGCTGCATGGGCATGGCTGCAAGATGTCTATGGGCGCTTTGGACAGTGGTGATGCAGCACAGGAGTAGACGGACCCAGACAACATTTTTTTCGGCCGACGCTTCTTGGCTTTCGCCAGGTCGTTCAACACGTTCGATTGCATGTTGCAGCGATGAGTGAAGCCGTCTACTTATGAGGGGCCGCAAAAGTAAACTGGTGGTGGACCGATACATAGTCCTGCCGTCACAATTCCGTCTCAAAACAAAAACCGAACAACAAAACAAAACCAAAACAAAAACACACAACCAAAACAAACCAAGACACAAAACACAAACCAAACCGAGCACGGGAAAAGTGGCCGGCAACCAGTTATGTGACCTCGGCAATAAATAAGCGTGATATGTACAAGAAACAAATTGGGACGCACAGAGAGAAAAAGCATGTGTTCACACTTACGCTCATGCTAGTGCGTCGCAAATCTGCTTGCAAAACATCTGCGGGCAGCAGCAAAATTCTCCGATGGCTCCAAAACGGGGCCCAAGCAAAGACCTAAAAGAAGGAATGAAAATGTGATCCAATTCTGGACCCCATTTTGGGGTCAAAATGGAGTCAGCCATCAGAGAATTTCGTTGCTGCCCGCAAATGTTTTGCAAGCAGATTTGCGACCCTCCAGCTTGAACATGAACGTCAACACATGCCTTTTTCTCTCTGTGCGTCCCAAGGCCGCTTGCTACTGTCTTTTTTCCGTCCAACGCCTTCATGGCTTCCGCCAGGTCGTTACACAAGGCCGCTTGCTACTGTCCAGGTCCCTCTATCGCAGCCATGTTTTGAGCACTTTTTTCGGCCCTGTTTTAGGGCCATGATAAAGCAAGTTTGTTGGCATTCGCGCAAAACATAATGGCACGAGGACAAAGCGAGGCTCACGGGGACTCGAATCTTAATACACGTCAAGACTGAATGATCTGAAACCAAAAAATGCTGGCGATGATCAGCCAAGATATCCATTGCTTCCTGAAAAGCCTGCAGTCCAAAATGAGCACATATGCTCCGTGTGGGACCTTAAATTCAAAGCACATGCAGATTTTCGTCCCTCGATATGTTCCGTCTCTCTTGCGAAATAAAGAACATACCATGTGGCCGCCATGGCTTCACCTCCATGTGATTCTGCATTTTTTCTCCAAATAGTTTTTGCGCGGGCAGCGCAGAAACCCCACACCCCCGGCGGCTATACTGCTGTGGAACGCTGTAAAGAAGCATATGACAGCTTCAGTCCATCTCACACTGACGCAGCATTGCCGCTGGGAGCGGGCCGTATCAACAGATCTCTTAAAGCGGCAAGCCCAATATTTCAAAAGCTCAAGCCCGTGGCAGGCGCAGTACTTTGGCAGCTAACAACCCGTCGCAGACACAATATTTCAGAAGCAAACATGGCCACATCACAGCTTCAACTTCAATCCGTGGCAAGCGCAGCATTTCAGAAGTAAACAACCACACATCTCAACCTGTGGCAAATGCAAACAAACATGGCCACCTCACATCTTAACCTAGACATTTGGCCCGCAACACCAAAATTGTGTTCTTGCCACAGCGATTGTTTACAGATTCCATTTGTTTGCGTGACGGGCGCAGCACTTGAGAACCCCGTACGGCCATCTAAAAGATTGAAGCGCGGCAGGCACAGCGCTTGAGAACCCTAAGCGCGGCAGGTGCAGCGCTTGCAAACTCCGTGCGGCCATCGTAAAGGTTGAAGCGCTGCAGCGGAGCGCTTGAGAATCCAGTACTGCCATCTTTCTTTGCATGGCCCCCATAAGGGCAACCTCAAACTGAACCCCTGCGACCCCATTGTCAATGTTGAGGGTGTGTTGATGCTATTGCAACTAAGAAGTGAATTCCAATTTCGTTTTGATGGCTCAGTTCAAAAGGTGAAACTGCAACATTTAAGGTTCCGTCCAACGTTGAAGATGCCACCTGACAGACTGCCGGTGGTAGTTCGAATCCCTGTTGGTCCACTCGGGAGTCTCAAGTGCGACCCGCCGAAAGGCAACGGGCGCCGACCACAAAAAATTCTGTCCAACATTGAAGATGGGGCGCGGGGATTTAAACATACGTCAAATCCTCATCTTGGATTTGCAACTGCAAGTCTGGAGTCTGGAAGCGCAAACATCGACGATTCTCCTTTACAGGAGGTAAAGCACCGCCAGCGGTTGCTAAAAGCACCCCTAAAGCCGTCAAGCTACGATGCGCGTTTTCCCACAGCGCGAAGCGTAAAGTTGATGAACTTGTATGGAAATTTGACACCCTGTGTGAGACCACCCTTTGGGTAAGGGTGAAGCGACATGCCATTCATCATTGTGTACAAACTATGCACAGAGGATATGTGGAAGGTTACTGCAAGAAGTCATGGAAGATTGGTAGAGAACACTCTACTTATTGCGGAAGGAATCTTGTATGTGACCATCCTGTGTCATAATATTCTATTAGTCTTCGGACTTACCGTTTTAGACATCAGGATGATGTCATTGATCAGTGTTGACCAGTGATTGTGGTATATGGATCAGTTCTACATCTTATTCTGGATTCGACTTGAGTCTGGTACAGCTTATTGCTTGAGCTGAAAATACCTACATTGGTTTGGCATTGGAATTGTTTATTACGTCTTCGACGTTGGGAAGGTCATTCTCTCCAAGTGATGAGAACACAGCTATAAACTCTTGGAGAAGAGTTTAAGCTAGCTGGAAATATCTGATGGAGAGAATCTATTATGCTTTGAACTTGGACCTTGAGATGCATTGGCATTGTGAGGACAATGATCATATTTGGGCATCTTATTTGTCTGATAGTTTTGTGATGAGATGTTTCGGTATTGTGAGGACAATACCTACATCATCGTCATCGTGGCCTATGGATCATACACTTGATCTTATGGTGTGCTTTTATCATTCCTGAGATGACTTTGATTATCTCTGTAAGGACGACATTGTTTTGGTACGACTTTGATCTACATTGTGGATTGGCTATTACAGTGGTCGAAAGACTTCAGCGATACAACTGTATTTGGCTGACCTACATTGACAATGTCGAATAGAACATTCTATTCTCCATTGAGATTGGAAACTGTGAGATGCTATCTCTATGTGGAAAACTGATTTGGAGAAAGAACTTTGTGTTCTGACTATGTTTTGTATTCAGAAGAAGGTTGTACAGATACCTTGTGTGAATCACTTCGTTCTTGAGAAGTTAGTCAGCTTATGACTAGTGAGCTGGTTATTCACGTCTGGATGAGAACCAGTTTGATTTGCGAACTTTTGGAAGTGTTTCGATGATTTTGAATTCATCTAGTGAAATTGAGTTTTGTAGACTCCTAGCAGCTGGAATAGTTTCAACAAACCTTTATTTGAAGAACTCAAGGTTTGTTAACTGGAAACCTGGAATCGAGTTTACCAGTTGAGACATCGGCTCGAAGGACTGGTGTCAGAAGTTCATCCAATGAACAGAAGCTGCTGTGTCACATAACTTGACATAAGACAGATCAGCAGAGGAAACACCTTCCGTTTCTCCGTCTTTCGGTTTTTGTTTCTGTTTTGTGTTGCTTGTTGTGTTTCTTTGACTGATCGTGCTGCGTCTGGAGCGAAAAGAAGGAGCTTGACGTCAGCATGTGGGAGTCGTGGAAGAAACATCCCTTTTGACACGGTATTGCTTTAGTTTAATTAGTTAGGGACTTACGCGCTGCGCTTGTGTTTGGTGTGCGTGGTTGACGTACGCGTTTGCCCGCGTAGTTCTGTAGAAATTTAGAGAAGCGTTGGATCTGACCGCAGATCTGTGCACGGCGCTTTTTCTACATGGTAGCGGAGCTCTACGGAGCTACCCACACCATTCTCCGCTGACCCTTGTTGCAGTGTGCTAAGGACGCCATCTAAGGTGAAGCTGAGATCGTTTGTATTGAGCTCCTGAATCTTTTGCGCAGGGATTTGTGTTGAGCTTGTACTAAGGTTCTGAAGTGATCACTAGGTTGGTACATTGCGGATGTAAAGTCAAGGGCATCGAAGAATTTGAGTATTCTCGATTCAGATGAGACGTGTTTTTGTTTCACTTTTTGGGCATGTTGACTGTGAGGTCATTGGTTGAAGGTGACTTGTCAAGTGATTGCCAGAGATGACATGTTTTGAAATGCTTGGAGTATCTCGACAGGCTGAGGTTGGGAGTAAGTCCTGGAGACACAAGTGAGGTGTTTGGACAGTGAAGACTCCGACAACCTACCTTGAAATGAGTTAGGTAGAGAGAAGTCTGTACGGTGACGTTTGAGTGTGTAGAATGCTTGTAGAAATTGACCTGTTTGGAGAGTTTGAAACCATTGTACCCTATTTGGCTCGAGAAATTTGGGTATCAAGGAACTTCGCAATAGTTTTGCCTAAGATGGATGCCAGAGATAGATCCAGAGATCGGAGGAGAGACAATTCTGTGTATGAGGCAGAGAATGAGCAACTCCTTGGCCGAATTATTGAGATAGAGAAGTTGCAAGGTGTCATAAGGTTGCTACAGACACAGATCGTACTCCTGGAGTGGCTGATACCGCTATTGGAAGATCTGCAAATTCACCGAAGCAACTTGGATATCATCATGATGCTGAAGGACAATCTCATGGGCATGGAAAGGGAGTTGCAGCATCGATCCTGTGAAGTGCGAGGACAGATACTTGCACGGTATCACAGAGCATTGGATAGGTGAAATATCATGGGCATAGGCGATGGAGTTCCTGGCAAAAGTGGTAAGCGAGAGTAAAATAAGTATCAACGGCTGAGCTGCATGTGATGTTGTGCTGCAGTTGCGTTGCATGTGAGATTTGTGATTTAGTTGTGTAAGAGGTTTTGTGACTTTGGCTAGAGAAAGAGAGAGAGAGCCTGGAGAGTCACTAGGAAATCAGGAAGCTTGGTGATTTTGGCAGAGAGTGAGAGAAAGTGCCTGGAGAATCACTAGAGAGCATTGGAAAGAGTTAGAAGGAAAGTGGGCTGTACGGCAGGGTGCTGCATAGGTCCATATTGAAAGTAAGAAAGAGTAACATCTCGACAGGTTGGTCAGGTTGTAGATGATTCAGGACGCACGGAGTGCACAGTGCGTGGTGCTACTGAGCCTGGCGTCATGCCTGGAGATGACAGTTTGAGTTGAAAGAGATCGGCATGAGAACCCGGAATGGTTGGTGACCAGGTTTAATTGTCCAGAGTTGAGAAAGATTGGCATGAGAACCCGGAATGGTCAGTGACCAGGTTTAGTTGCCCAGAGTTGAGAGAGATCGGCATGAGAACCCGGAATGGTTGGTGGCCAGGTTTAGTTGCCATAGATTTGAGAAACGTTGGCATGAGAACCAAGGAGGGTCGAGTTTGCTTTGTCAGTGACCTTGGTTTAGTTGCCACATTTGCAATGTAATGCGTGAATAAGTGAACACCTGAGGTTCAGTAGTGTGCAGGAGCAGTGGAGCTTGACGGATGTTTGCACTGACTGGTGACCTTGAGATTGAAGCCTGAAGCATTGTTGTTTGCCTGGCAGTGTAGGTACTAGAGTGCTGAGAGAGAGAGATAGGAACCGTCATGGCACTGGAGGCACAGTGGAACTTGGTGTTGAGACTGTGAGTTGACAACGGAGTGAGTTGTGTTTGCCTGTTTGGGGAAAGTTGGTTTGATTTGTCAGATGCATCAGGTAACCTAGGATGTAGTTTGAACTGCAGTTGTGAATGCGTTTGGTTGGGACAGATGGTGAGTCATTGGAAACGACCTGAGCTGTGTAGGAAGTGGAGACTGTCTTGAACTGTATTTTAAACGAAACAGGAAACTTTGTTGTGAGTCTGTTTTCATGGTTTTCTTTGACCGGAATCTGAACAGTTTTGCAGTATTGCAGGCAGGTCAGGTATGACTTACGCTCTTTGAATAGTTGCAGTTGCTTGTGAAACCTGGGACAGATGCAGAGAAGCCACAGTGAACCCTGAGACAGGTAAGTACTCTGAAGTTGTTGTCAGACTGACTGGACTTTGTGTGAAGACAACTTGAATGCAAGTATTCCCTTTTGGCTTAGAGCAACCATACCGTACCTCTCTAGATGGATGGACGAGCAAGGAGATTTCTGCAAACCGAGTTTGGCTGTGAGACGAGCTCTATGGTCTTTATAGCAATGATTGCCAGTGTGGTTTGCCTACGATGGTTGTGGCATTTCCTTTGGTAGAAATGTAGTTGAGAACAAGATGCTTGTGATGTTGGTCGACTCCGGAATGGTTTCCTTTGCGAACCTGGGTCATGTTGAATGGACATCTTGTACTACCAGAAGGCTGGCATGGAGTTTGCGAGATCTACAGCACTGGAGCTTTGCAGAGGATCCTGAGAGGAAGTAGAGCGGTAGTGTAGTTTGTGCGTTTGCGTGTTGCTCAGAGTGAAAAGCAAGAGAGGGAATCTGGGATTTGAGATTTGCAATTTTCTTTTGAGTTGAAGAGTTTTGACTTACAACAGAAAAGAAAAGAAATGGGCTGGATGGCAGAGGCGCTGCATAGGTCCATAGGGAACTGGACGGCAGGGGCGATTACGACTTGCATAGGTTCCAAAAGGAAAAGAAAAGTTGTAGAAAGTCAAAACGTGGACCAGATTGCAAGACGTTGCAAGGTTCACACATGAGCTAGATTGCAGACGTGCATAGGCTCAGAGAACAGATTTAAGTAGAAGAGAAAGAAACGTAGGGAACTGGACGGCAGGGGCGATTACGACTTGCATAGGTTCCGAAACGTGAGACTGACGGAAATGAATGTAAATGTGCTGTCAGTTTGTAGCTCGACATACTGTCTAGGTGAGAGACGAAGTATGGAGCTGTCTATTATGCTGGACTGGACGTGACATTTTTGTCTTGACTTCCCATGTCTGTGTAGGTTTCATTCCATCGTTGCTGTTTTACTATAAGACAACTTTGGCTCAGTGTTTTTGCATTTCAGCTGCCCTCGCAATAGCTTTGAGATACCATGGCATCAACGGCAATGGAATCCATTCGTCTTTGGTTGGCGTTGACTCCTAAGCAGTTTGAGGACTTGAACAATGGTAAGGAGGTTCAGCCTGACGAATATTCCAAGAGGTTTGGACTACGAAAAGACCCGGTTGCTGCCGTTGAGCGTGCTCAGTACTTCAATGATTGGACACCGGAAGGTCCAAAGGGTGAGTTTTGTGCCAAAGACTATGTCTTGGTCGAGGTAGAGGTGACCGCTATCGGCTATCTTCAGAAAGCTGAGTCTGGAGTTCTCTTGAAATATAAACCAAATGAGTACCGCTGGCAGGGAGCGATGCGATCCGAAGAGTATGACCAGTGCGGGAATCTTCTATACCGATTCGCTAAAGAGGCTCACCAAATCATTTGAGCACAGAAGAAATAGAGGACAATAGATATTTCCTCTATGTACAGTTTTCTAATGGTACCAAGTCGGGTGGTAATGCTAGACTTGGAGGCTGATAACAGCTGCGAGGCGAAAAGCAAAAGCTGTAGTGAAAGAACTGTCAAGCTGAGATTGGAGTGAGATGACAATTTTGGGATGTCTTGGAATTTTAGAGTTTTGGACGATTTCGGACTGGACAGAACTTGGACTTGTGGAACTCAGTTTTTGTGATTTTTGTCAGCTGTCACGAGTTTTGCATGAGTTTTCATTTTTGCTGCATGACATGTCTATGGGTTTCATGTGCACGGAAACCACGGTGATCTGTTTTGCAGTTTTGTGAAGGGTTGTGCATGCATTGACAGTTGGATTTGGATTGAGTTTGCGGTTTGCCACAAGTTTGCACTATTTTTTGTTTTGGTCTGAGACATTGGAGTTTGGTCGATCACATATTACCTATCAAGATGTGCGGCACGCATCTTGGGGTAGTAGTGAGTGTGATCTTTGTCGGAAGTGTCATTCATCTGTTAAGGTGTGAGTCACGCACCTTAGGATGAACAAGAGAGAGTTTGTGCCTGGCATGGCATGAAATGGCTGAGTTGTGGTCTGCATGGTCATTATAGGGATTGTCAAGTTGAATTGCAGATTATGCCCAAGCTGTATTTGGGTCCCGGCTTATCCCAGCGGGTGCATCAGGCCTTGTGTAGGAGACTCGAGCAATTCATGGCAGCGAACGTGGCATCTTCCGCAGCTCCAGCAGCCCCAGCAGTTCCAATGGCAGAGGGAGAGCTTCCCTTGTCTGAGAATCCACCGTTGACGGCACAGACAGGAGTGGCTGAGACGGATTCCGAGAAAGAGAAAGAGCAGGATACTATCCATGTGGATGGAGAAGACAAGGATGAAGGAGATGCTGGAAGAGATGACGACAGATCGAGATCTCCGAGGCTGAGAAGGCATCATGAGTCCTTTGATCCCAACGAGACGGCCGACTTGTTGAGTTCTACCACAGGCTTGGCTGTGGGAATCACGTCCATGGTCGCGGCGTTGAAGGGATCGACGGACAAACTTGAGGTCTTGATTAAGAGTACCCACACTTTGCAGTCTGACCTTTGCAGATCCCTGGAAGCTGTTGGAGAAGCTGTCACCAACATGGCTCGTGCTTCTGAGTCCCTTGCAGCAGGGGTGAATCATAACACCAGCAGGGTTGGAGCGATGGTAGGTGAACTTACCAAGCTCAAGAAGCACGTTGAATGGTCGCTTGACGCTTCAATGAAGGACACCCTTCGTGACAACAAGAAGGGTCGCCTGGAAAGGGATCAGTCGTTGCAAGACATCATGTCGCAACTCCATGAGAGCATGGATAAACTCCAGGAAAGCCTCAAGATGGTGGCAGAAAGAATCGAAAGGGCAACTCCACCTGCAGAAATCAGGGGAACGCCACAGGCAGAAGTGCCCCCGGCGTATGACCCGCCATTGGCGCCTATGGATCCGCCATTGGCTCCTATGACTCCAACCATGGCACCAGCTGGACCCGGCACAAGTGTTCCACCGCCTCCGGAGATTCCGCCAAGGCCGGCAATTCCAGCACCACCGACATTGCAGACAGTTCGATTTGCAGGGTATAGCCCGGCGCGGATGGGTGAAGTTCCGATGAGCTATCCCCTGGGTTTGGAGGTTAAGGACATGAAGTCGCCACCTACTCAGGTGATCGAGGAGGTCACGGGACGTGTCAGAGCTGTTTCACCCACACCACGTCACGATCCTCTGACGGGGACCGCAGCGTTTTCCCCTCTGGGGTATATGCAGATTCAGGGGACGCGGGAATACCGCAGGGTGTACCCCTGATATCTATCCCTGAGCAGAGTGCCAAAGGCACTGGAATTCGCCTGGTTTAACGACAAGAGAATAGTTGATTTTATCAGCTCGAGGTTCACTTGTTGTTTTCAGAGATGACGGCATGATTGAGCGCAGGCATCGGATTTGAGTTTAAAAGGGGGCGAGACACGCCGATTGACGCAGTAGATATGGTTTTGGTTTGAAGTTCGTTTTGTTGTCATTTGTCTCTCAATGACAATAGCGAGAGCAACGTTCTTGAAGGCATTCAGAACTCGGAGTTGCTAGCAGATCTGAGGGAGACATCATGAAGAAAGGTTGAAGTTGTTTTTGATTGGCTTGATTGCGATATTTCTTACGTTTGAGTTGTTGTGTACATGACTTGAGTTTTGTTGCTTGAAACATGGAACTTGAGGTTGTGAGTGTTTGTACAAACATTTTTGGTATAATTGTGTTGTCATGGCATATGATGAGAACCTGGGAAGAAACTCGGACGGAATCTGAGTTTAAGTAATCGGAAATTCTTCCGGGGAATCTGATGTCATGATTACAGACACATTGCACTGTCATGTCATGATATAGACTCAAACAAGACATACCACACTTCCGAGATCATCAGGATGGATCAAACGTTGAAAGGGGGAAGGCGATCTATGCGATGATGAAGCTGTGAAAGCTATTCTGTCATAGGATATCTCTCACCGCTTCCTCATTCCGTGCCAATCTTAGCTAGTCCTGACCCTGACGGAGAGAGAGATTACTCAGAACATTTTGAATTTGTTGTGCAGTGACTGTGAACTGTACTTCACTTGCTCTGAATTTGAGATGAGTTGCATGAGTGATATTACTTCACTTGCGTTTTCTTTTACACGCCTACCTTCTTCACGAAGGTGCGGATTAGCTGAAACAGTTGGCCTTTGTTTTCGCGTTGACTCCGATCGTGCGACGTTAGGTTTCGTCTTGGGTCTCGTGTGTGTGTTGTGTCTGTTGTTGTTGTTGTTGTTGTTTTGTTTGTTGTAGGAAGACAACAGCACTGTAGGTATATCGTTATCGACGCCATGGGTTTATCCGAGGAACTGGATTTTGGAAGACGAGCTTAGTACTGGAAAGACTTTAGGAGTCTTTGGACTGAGTCTGGTATTCCAACATCTGGCTTTCGCGACAGAGAAGATTTTGAATTTGGAAGCTACGACATTATGCATGAGTCGAACGAGATGAGTTTTGGATGATGCTTTATCATCGGCCGTTAGTTTTGGAAGTACGTGTGCTTCTTTGGATGTCTTGATCATGAATGTGATCTGAACCGTGAACGTGCTTCTGTTGCAATTTTTTGGATATTTTGATCATGGATATGATCTGGAACGTAAACATTTTTCTGCGGATATTCGAGTGGTATCCATATCTGGAAGCGATGTGAAGGTATGGAAGCGAGTGAGTGGATGAGATGTCATGTCGAAAGGGGGTATGGAAATTTGACACCCTGTGTGAGACCACCCTTTGGGTAAGGGTGAAGCGACATGCCATTCATCATTGTGTACAAACTATGCACAGAGGATATGTGGAAGGTTACTGCAAGAAGTCATGGAAGATTGGTAGAGAACACTCTACTTATTGCGGAAGGAATCTTGTATGTGACCATCCTGTGTCACAATATTCTATTAGTCTTCGGACTTACCGTTTTAGACATCAGGATGATGTCATTGATCAGTGTTGACCAGTGATTGTGGTATATGGATCAGTTCTACATCTTATTCTGGATTCGACTTGAGTCTGGTACAGCTTATTGCTTGAGCTGAAAATACCTACATTGGTTTGGCATTGGAATTGTTTATTACGTCTTCGACGTTGGGAAGGTCATTCTCTCCAAGTGATGAGAACACAGCTATAAACTCTTGGAGAAGAGTTTAAGCTAGCTGGAAATATCTGATGGAGAGAATCTATTATGCTTTGAACTTGGACCTTGAGATGCATTGGCATTGTGAGGACAATGATCATATTTGGGCATCTTATTTGTCTGATAGTTTTGTGATGAGATGTTTCGGTATTGTGAGGACAATACCTACATCATCGTCATCGTGGCCTATGGATCATACACTTGATCTTATGGTGTGCTTTTATCATTCCTGAGATGACTTTGATTATCTCTGTAAGGACGACATTGTTTTGGTACGACTTTGATCTACATTGTGGATTGGCTATTACAGTGGTCGAAAGACTTCAGCGATACAACTGTATTTGGCTGACCTACATTGACAATGTCGAATAGAACATTCTATTCTCCATTGAGATTGGAAACTGTGAGATGCTATCTCTATGTGGAAAACTGATTTGGAGAAAGAACTTTGTGTTCTGACTATGTTTTGTATTCAGAAGAAGGTTGTACAGATACCTTGTGTGAATCACTTCGTTCTTGAGAAGTTAGTCAGCTTATGACTAGTGAGCTGGTTATTAACGTCTGGATGAGAACCAGTTTGATTTGCGAACTTTTGGAAGTGTTTCGATGATTTTGAATTCATCTAGTGAAATTGAGTTTTGTAGACTCCTAGCAGCTGGAATAGTTTCAACAAACCTTTATTTGAAGAACTCAAGGTTTGTTAACTGGAAACCTGGAATCGAGTTTACCAGTTGAGACATCGGCTCGAAGGACTGGTGTCAGAAGTTCATCCAATGAACAGAAGCTGCTGTGTCACATAACTTGACATAAGACAGATCAGCAGAGGAAACACCTTCCGTTTCTCCGTCTTTCGGTTTTTGTTTCTGTTTTGTGTTGCTTGTTGTGTTTCTTTGACTGATCGTGTATGGCGCTTTTTCTACAACTTGGCCTACTATACCTGAAAACGTGGAAATTTGCAGAAAAAACGAGCCAGCGTACAGCGTATAGTTGGCTCAATTCGATAAAAAATCCCCACTTCTTGGAATGTGAGCTGACCGGCCAAAATGGATCCCACAGCGCGCAGCATTTAGTGGGGTACTAAACCGTCCGGCCCGCAACACCAAAATTGTGTTCTCACCACAGCGCGGTGGGTTTAGTTGGGCCCTTTGTTTGCACGATTATTTGCAGATTCCATTTGTTTGCGTGACGGGCACAGCATTTGAGAATCCCACACAGCCATCTTAAAGGTTGAAGCGCGGCTGGATACTTTTATTTGATCCACATGGAGCAGTGGAAAGGTGGAAGCCGATGGTGCCAAGCACATGGGTAGATCTCCTTCATTGGAGCCCAGATGAAAGATTTCCCTCGTTTGCAACCCAACAAAGCTATCTTTGGTTCCTTGTCCCGTCTATGGAACAAAGCTGAAACAATTGCAGTAGTGAACTCTTTCTCATCAATGTGTTTGGAAATCAACAGCGTTCTTGCAGCAAAAGCGTCCACCACAGTGGCAGCCCAACCTGAAGTCTCCACTAAGACGAAAGATAAACGCGATCTTTGACTCTCAGCTGTGATTCCTGTAGCTTCCCTTTTTTCTTCACTGGAGATTGGACTATCTACACACACCGAAAGCCGGTGCAATGCTCGGAGATTTATAGATGCTTCAAAAGCGGCTTGTGGTGTTCAGATTTACAGTTCCTGAGGAGAATCTCGACATCAGCACCTGCTGTTCTGTCTTGTCCGCGATCGCCTCAAGAGGGCCCAACATCAGAAAACAGTGACATGGAGAATGCCAACAAACCTGCTTCATCAATGCCCCTAAAACAGAACCCAAAAAAGTGGTCAAAACATGGCTGCGATAAAGGGATCTTGACAGTAGCGAACGGACTTGGGACGCAAAGAGGAAAAGGTATGAGTTGACATTCATGTTCAAGCTGGAGGGTCGCAAATCTGCTGCACAACATGTGCGGGCAGCAGCGAAATTCTCCGATGGCTGAACCCATTTTTTGGGTCCAAACATGGACCCCAAAATGGGGTCTAGAATTGGATCACATTTTTCATTCCTTCTTTTGGGTCTTTGCTTTGGCTCCCTTTTGGGATCCAGATTTAGACGCAAAAGTGGAGTCAGCCATCGGAGAATTTTGCTGCTGCCCGCAGAGGTTTTGCAAGCAGATTTGCGATGCACTAGCGTGAGCGTAAGTGTTAATACATGCTTTTTCTCTCTCTGCGTCCCACTTTGTTTCTTGTACGTACAGTACAGCTTTCCAATTTTCCAATTGACACAGCCTTGCCGACATATCTCAAATGGAACAAGCTGCGCTGCACCGCATGACTGAATCAATTGCCCAGCTGACATTGTGCCAAGTTGCCAGTGAAGAATTGAGACTGCCACCAAACTTTTGGAAAAAGCTTGCCAGAAGCTCCCAGGGGTTTTCGCCCAGCGGATCATCTCAGCCAGCTACGAAGTCAATGAAGCACAGAAAGCTCTGTTGCCCCGTACCACGCTTTGCTGCCGCTACGGCCTCTTCGCTCACCATCCTGCGGCTGCTAGCGGCGGGTGCGGAGCCAGCTGACCAGAGGAGAGATGAAAAATTGCACGCCGTTGTGGCGCGAAGCACATTTCCAAGTCAAAATGTGCAAAACACACCATTCTCGGACCACTTTTGGAAGTTGAGATGTCGAAAAAGTGCACGCCGTTGTGGCGCGAAGCACATTTCGAAGTCAAAATGTACAAAACACACCAGCTCCGGACCACTTTTTGTCAGTTGAGATGTCAAAAAAGTGCACGCCGTTGTGGCGCGAAGCATATTTGGAAGTCAAAATGCACAAAACACACCATGTACGGACCACTTTTGGAAGTTAAGATGTCGAAAAAGTGCACGCCGTTGTGGCGCGAAGCACATTTGGAAGTCAAAATGTACAAAGCACACCACGTACGGACCACTTTTGGAGGTTCAGATGTCGAAAAAGTGCACGCTGTTGTGGCGCGAAGCACATTTCGAAGTCAAAATGTTAAAAGCACCAGGGGTTCGGACCACTTTTGGAGGTTCAGATGTCGCTTCGCTTCGCTTCGCTTCACTACACTACACTACATTACACTACACTACATTCCACTACACTCCACTACACGACATTACACTACACTACATTCCACTACACTCCACTACACTAAATTACACTACATTCCACTGAGACATGATCTATTGTGAAAAAAGACAGCAGTAGCTACGGCATTCAGGGCGCACTCAGAGTCCGCTCAGTAGTGCTTTTCCAAGCATCATCATCATTGGGAGCTGTAGGGCACCCTTGCGGTGCATGCTGCTTTCAAAACTGTACCCAATGCGATCGAGTTAGCGATGACTACACTACACTACATTACACTACACTACATTACACTGAATGACACTGCACCACAGATAGACAGGTAGATAGATAGATAGACAGATAGACAGCTAGACAGATAGACAGATGAAAGCGAGAGAGAGAGAGAGAAAGAGAGAGAGATCGATAGATAGATAGATATTTTTTCCGTCCAACGCCTTCATGGCTTCCGCCAGGGAGAGATCGATAGATAGATAGATAGAAGATAGATAGGTAGGTAGGTAGATAGTCAGAGAAAGAGAGCGAAAGAGAGGAGACCTCAAGCACCTTTCGGTCCATCAGTGGATTCGCTCTGCCATCCCTGATTCACAACAACCAACCTCTCCTATATATAGGTTTCCTATTTTTGAAACTTCCGCCACCGCCTTGTGCGGTACTACTGGTATATATATACATAGATATTTAAGCTTTCATGTATACTATATTTGGTATAGCTGGCATGCTCAAGCGTAGTAACTAATGAATGCTTACTTGTTAGAACTGGCAAATGTGCTGGCAAATGTGCTGGGAGGCACATTCCAACTAGCAAAAAATGGAACGTAGCAAAAGTACGCAAATGTTGTTTCAATACGAGGTGGCATTCAGATATGAGATCAAAGGTCCGCCCCTGATCTTCCAGCAGGTGAATCACATGGTGTTTCTGCGTTTCGTAGGTTGTTTGCTGTCACAGGGTTGCAGCGTAAAATCCACGGATTCAATGAACGAGACAGTTCCTGGCGCGAAATTTTGCCAGAGCTTCACCGCACTCGAACATCAGAGTTCCGAGTGCTCTTCGCGTTCGTGTTCCCAAGGCTAACATTAACATTGCATCAGCTAAAAGTACGACACTAAAATTTGACGATTTCTTGAACTACGATGAGTCCAAAATTTGCAAACTAAACCACCAAAATACTTGTTTCAAACCTACCCAAAAAAAAACGTGAACGTCCTAAATTCTTGCATTTTCTGAAGTCTTGACATCATTTGATTATTGGTTTTTGATCCCTCTAGGTCTTCAAGGTACATACATTTCAAATGTCGGCAAAACACTCGATAATACAATCGGTTCACACTGGTCAACGAGTCAAAATTTAGCCATTTTTGTGCCCAATCATTGTGACCATTTTAATTTTTATTACAGACACCACATATTTTTGTTTAGGAGATTTGGCAAGTGTGGAAAACCAAAACCCCCATTTGCCAAATGGTACGTTGATAGTTTTGTTTATTGATGTTGACGTTTCTGTCCCAAGGGCGGCCCATTGTGAACACAGGCATCACCTTGGTGTTCGTTTTCGATGCAGGCAAAACCAACGCAAAAAACTATATGCAGGACCCTCAGAGAACACATTTGCCAGTGTTGCCAGCGGCATGATGAGTGCTATCATGAAGTGGGAGCATAATCTTTGAAAAAACAATTGGAAAATTTTGGGTTAGACACCTAAACAAAATTTTTCACTCAGGTGTAAAACAACCAACCGTTTCTTGCGAAGCAAAAACTTGTTGCGATTTTGCTCACCTCTTTTATTTTCATGAGGTATCCGTCACTGTGTTTTTAATACTTTCAATACACAGTTTTTCCATATTCCTCATGAATTCAATTCATTTCATCTCTTCATGGCCATTATCATCTCAAGGGTGAGGTTGAGGTGGGTCAAAAAAACAAACACTGTTTCCACCTTCACAACCTCTTTTCTTTTGGCCCACCCTCCCATCCCTTTGGGGTGGGGGCACAACACGTGAGCACCACATACGAAATGCCAGCTGACAAAGTCAACTGGATATCGTTACGAAATGCAGATTCAGAAACTGCACCCATAATATAAATGTTTACATATATACCGCGTCACGCCTGCGTTTATACACCTGAGTTGCAACCTGTTTTTCCTCGGAACAGTTGCCTTGGTCGTATTTAAATCACGAAAGCTAACGCTAGCTAGCTGAGTTACTCTTGCTTCAGCAAGGGGAGGGGCAGGTCTGAGTCCAACACAGTGATTTTTCACTTGAACCCCCCTCCTCCCCCCTAAGTTCCCGGGGCATTTTGAAGCAGTTTCGGCAGCAGATGGTCACGGGCTCAAATCCTGCCAGGGCCGTCCCTCTGTAACTCTCAAGCTAAGGATTTGTTGAGTTTATGTGCTGTCCAGTTGATGCCAGCCGCAACGTGCCGCAACTGCTCAGCAACAAAAACAACAACAAGGTGGTGAAAAAAAACATTTGGACAGGCATCCTACCTCATGAGACCCAAACTTTACAGAGTCACCATCTTCTTTGGTTCAGATGTTTTGCGACTTGCAACGGAAGATTACATGTTGTACGGATGGAACTCTTGCGCAAGATGCCTCACCAGAACATTAGGCTCGCTAGAGTTCTTTCTGACTCACGTCAACACTGTGTAGATTTGCGCCCCATCAAAAATTTCAATTTTGGACGGGGCCCAAACTTTATAGAGTCACCATCTTCTTTGGTTCAGATGTTTTACGACTTGCAACGGAAGACTACATGTTGTACGGATGGAACTCTTGCCCAAGATGCCTCGCCAGAATGTTAGGCTCGAAAAAGTATTTTCTGACTCAGGTCAACACTGTGTAGATCTGAGCCCCACCGAAACTTGTAATTTTGGATGTGGCCTAAAGTTTATAGAGTGACCATCTTCTTTGGTTCACATGTTTTACGACTTGCAACGGTAGATTACATGTTGTTCGGATGGAACTCTTGCGCAAGATGCCTCACTAGAACGTTAGGCTCGATAGAGTTCTTTCTGACTCAGGTCAACACTGTGAAGATTTGAGCCCCATCAAAAATTATATTTTTTGGATGGGGCCCAAACTTTATGGAGTCACCATCTTCTTTGGTTCAGATGGGGTGCGACTTGCAACGGAGTATCACATGTTGTACGGATGGAACTCTTGCGCAAGATGCCTCACCAGAACATTAGGCTCGCTAGAGTTCTTTCTGACTCACGTCAACACTGTGTAGATTTGCGCCCCATCAAAAATTTCAATTTTGGACGGGGCCCAAACTTTATAGAGTCACCATCTTCTTTGGTTCAGATGTTTTACGACTTGCAACGGAAGACTACATGTTGTTTGGTTGGAGCTCTTGTGAGCACCATCAAAAGTTATAATTTTGGATGGGGCCCAAACTTTCTAGGGTCACCATCTTCTTTGGTTCAGATGTTTTACGACTTGCAACGGAAGATTACATGTTGTTCGGATGGAACTCTTGCGCAAGATGCCTCACCAGAACGTTAGGCTCGATAGAGTTCTTTCTGACTCAGGTCAACACTGTGTAGATTTGAACCTCACCGAAAATTATAATTTTGGATGGGGCCCAAACTTTATAGAGTCACCATCTTCTTTGGTTCAGATGTCTTACGACTTGCAACGGAGGATCACATGTTGTACGGATGGAACTCTTGCGCAAGATGCCTCACCAGAACATTAGGCTCGCTAGAGTTCAGGTCAACACTGTGTTGATTTGCGCCCCATCAAAAATTATAGTTTTGGATGGGGCCCAAACTTTATAGAGTCACGTTCTTCTTTGGTTCACATGTTTTACGACTTGCAACGGGAGATTAAATTACATGTTGTTCGGATGGAACTCTTGCGCAAGATGCCCCACTAGAACGTTAGGCTCGATAGAGTTCTTTCTGACTCAGGTCAACACTGTGTAGATTTGAACCTCACCGAAAATTATAATTTTGGATGGGGCCCAAACTTTATAGAGTCACCATCTTCTTTGGTTCAGATGTCTTACGACTTGCAACGGAGGATCACATGTTGGACGGATGGAACTCTTGCGCAAGATGCCTCACCAGAACATTAGGCTCGCTAGAGTTCTTTCTGACTCAGGTCAACACTGTGTAGATTTGAGCCCCATCAAAAATTATATTTTTGGATGGGGCCCAAACTTTGTCGCATACCAATCTTCTTTGGTTGAGACTTTCCAAGCTTGCCAGAGCTTCTAGCAAGCTGGCAGTGTGCCCCATAGATCTCTTTGTGATTCGGATCTACAGTTGAGGATTTCAGCGCCATCAAAAATTACACTTATGGATAAGGCCTTAATTTTATTCAGTAACCATGTTCTTTGCTTCACATGTTCTACGATTGAAAGCTGGACATTACACAATTCTTTGCAACCACCTTGACGGTGAGTATCATTTGCACTTCCCTGCACGTTTACAAGTTCCGCTCACCTATTTCCGCATTCATATGACCTTTAGCTTTCGTTCGCCCCCCCCATGGGCCTCCAGTTACATTTGCTGTGTTGATCAGTTTGTTGGTCCAAAAAAGATTGGGTCGAAACAACACGTAAAAAATTAAATTATATCACCCACTTTAGAACAATTGTCCAGTCAAACACCGAACCTTGAATTTTTCACGGAATGTTTTGAAAAATGCAGGGGTGTTCGCGTTTCGGGCCACATGTGGCTGCCAGTCAAAACCTTCATGCGTCATGGGGTGGCCTTTGGCAGGCAAGCAGCACAAAACGTGGTGCAGAAAACGGGTCGAAATTCAGAATTGGATTCGAAAATGCCAGGGTTTTGCTCGGACGGACGGCCATGCCAAGAAACTAACCCATCAAACCATTGCAGAAATTCATGCTGGACATCGACCCGCCTTGGCCCATGTTCCGGTATTCCCCACATCCCCCTGGCGTCTCACGTTCCAGTGGTGTTCCAAGGTTTAGCCACTTCCAACATTTTCGTTGACCAACGATACCACATGAACGCGAACAGGGCGAAATTTTGACCATGTCATGAGGCAATGTGTTTTTGAAGATAGTACTTTCAAAGTCAAAGGCCACCCGCCAATTGTAGTCCGCAAAGTAACCGTGAGACCGGCAAGTAACGTAGCCAGCTAGGACAAGCAACCGCAAATTCACCCTAATGTGTGGCGAAACGTTTTTTTTGTTTTTGTTTTGGATGATATTCATCCTTCCATTCCCATGTCTCGGAGACGCGCGGCGAGATGAATGAAGGAAAAAACGAGTACCTTCACAGTGTGGGCACGAACCATGAAACAAAGATAAACCATGATTGACGCTTGAAATTTGAGAATGATTTTCTGCGGTTCAGTATGGCGCAACTTTGGCAGAGACAGGCACGTTTTGAAAGAATTCGTCAAAAAAATAAATTCAGGGTCACTTCAAAGCAATCGAATGCAGTAACAATCAGCAATTTCATTTCGCCAAGCGTCTTTAAGGAATCTTTGGCTTTGAAGCGGGTGCAACCCAGAAAAACTTGCAGCCAACAGTGCCATTGCCACCTTGGTTTGAAACCAGAAGTCCGCAATTTTAATGCATCTAACAAGTATATCAAGTAGTGACATGTTGCCTTTTCTGTAACTACACTGTGCACAGCCAATCGACACAATCCTTTGGTTTGCAATCGCGGCGGTATTTTTGATCGTGAAGGTGTTTTCGGGTTTCAGTCGTGCATATTGCGCAGCCGCTATGAAGGGGATAAAAATAACATCAAACCGGAGGATTGTTTTCCGGCGTTCCCTGAACCGTGTACGTTGTCGGTACAATTTTTATTGCCTCGTGCGCTGGGTGTAACCAACACATAGGGTGCGTTCCATTGGTTTCTACTAATTTCTTCGGATCACATGCGCGCAGGCACAATTGTAATGGATTGTTTGACACCGTGGTTTGTTTCCATCCTCGGGTTTTGGATGATTGACCGGCCAAAATTCTACAAAGCGTTTGCCAGACATGTTTTTTTTTTCTCTCGTAAAATTATTTTTATAAAAAATGCATTTTTGTTTTTATCTTTGTTTTACGACACATGTTACCATTTCTTTTGAACGGTCGGTTAAAAATTAAAAGGGTGTCGCACCATGCCATTGAAACGTTGCTAAACATTGACTGCGTCTGTTTTTGTAAAAATTAATTATCGTTGCGTTCAATGCGTTCCTGCATGGATCAGTTTGTTGAACATTTTGTTTTGGCAAGTAGGTGTGGCAAACGAACCAATGTCAGAACGCCTGAATCTAAAAATGTGCAAATTTGTGAGCGTTGTTTGGTCGGTACCATTTGGCCCCTCCAACGAAAAATATGTTGATCATGGAGTTGGATTTGCTACCCCCGGTCCTGCAGCAACACTGTGATGATCGCGACATCGAATAAAAAGTGATGTGACCCAATTTAGTTTGTATATAAATATCATAAACAAACTTCGGTTTGATTTGTTTCGACTAGCTGAATTGTCCGCGTCTTCCGGCGGAAACCAGCCTGTGTTGCTCCGGCACGCGTCTGAAATTTTGAGCAACTTGTCTTTTTTCCGCAAAGCCTCCGCCTGTTGCTAGATTGATTCGATTCTGAATTGTTCCTCGCTTGGTGCGCGCATGATGGGGACTTGAAGACTGAGCAAAACGAACCGGAGAAACCTGAAAGAAAACGGCCCAATGTTGTATGCCGACATGCTGAGCCGTCCATTGCCTTCGGTTCACCCTTGTTGCGGGTCCGATGACATTACTTGCTTGCTTTACCACGGTGCAGAGGAACTTAATCCGAGGGAAGGTCACACAGTTTAGCAGCTAGCTCCAATTTGGGGTCGTCCGGGAAAATGATGCAAATGGAAAAACGCGTGCGTTGTTGCAGGGTTCTCTATTGGTGAGTTCTTGAATTTCATGGTCTTTGCTTCCGGAGGTCCAATCCAAGATTCAAATCAACGAATGTGTGTCTCTGCCGTGGTGCCGACGGTTGCGGAGTCCAGAACGTTGCCGATTATTTGTGGACAGAGCAAGGCGTGGACCAAACAGGCCTGGAACTGGAATTGACGTTGCGTTGAATAGTTGAATGTTTTTTTTTCTTGGCTTAAACAGCCTTCAATGGAATCTGCGAGTGTGGTGTGCGAACCTAGATTTGACTAAAGCATTTGACCGCGTGGAGTACGGCCGCACGTTAAAAAGTAAGGCGTGCCAAAGCCGTATTGTTATTGTTTCGGACCCGTTTATCATAGTCAAACTGGTGTTTGCACAGCAAGGACAAGAGTTTCCGATTCAACGAGGCATCAAACAAGGAGATGTCAGAAGTCTAATTCTTTTCAACGCTGCTTTGGAGTCGGTCATGCGCAAATGAAAAAGTCAATTGTTGGAGAACTGGGTTGGGAGATCACAGGGCAAAAATTAATCAACATCAAGTGCGTAGATGAATTGATGTTGCATGTGCCAACGTCGCAGGAACGTCCTTTTTTTGCAGAATGTGACTGACATCCTGGTTGCTGAACTTGGCGCAATGAACTTTCAATTAACTGCATCACAAACGAAAGTATTAATAACGAATTCGGGAACTCAACCCATTCAAATTGAAACTGTTGGTGAAGTGGTAGCGACTTTACCTGGCCGTAGCAAACACAAGTTCTGCAAAACATTTTTTTTTTTGAAATTTGACTTTGCGGATTGAAATTGAAGTACGCCATCGGCTGCACGCCACGCATCCAATATCATTTGCTGCGATTGGAAATTATTGAACTCAACGGAAAATCTTCAGAACAATGTGGGCCAGTTTGGTTCGGAAATTTTGGTTTCAGAGGGTTGGAGATGAATTGTGCAACGGATGAATGGCAATTTTGAATGCAGCAATGTTTTTACAACCGGTCAGCGGGTGGAGTGATGAAATTTTGAAATATCCCGGCAAGAGACCCTAAATAGTGTGGGGGAGTGGGAAGATAATGCATTATAAATTATAAGAGAAGACGAACTTTGAAAATGATGATGTTGAGGATGATGAGGTGCAGGATGATGATGTTGAGGCTGATGAGGGGATCCCAAGACCCACTTGTGCGAACGTGAGCAGCCGAAATGCGCTTGCACATGTTATGCAAACAATTCTTTCGGGAATTTAAAAGTATTTAAAGATAAAATGCCGCCGACCAGCTGGAACCCACCACCACGACCGACACTTTGTGGGAGCCTGCGCAGTCAAAATTCACTTGCACATGTCACACGAGGCTTCTTGCGAGAGAATTGAAAGGGAAAATGCCGCAGACCAAGACCGGGGACCACCTTTTGTGCTAGCTTGCCCAGTCCAAATGCACTTGCATATGTTAAAAGGAAGGGTGCCGCGGACCAAGGCCGGGGGACCACACTTTGTGCGAGGTTGTGCAGTTGAAATGCGCTTGCACGTGCCCAAGCATTGCTTTTGTCCGAACATTTTAAGGCAAAATGCAGCCAACAGGCTCGGGGACCACACTTTGTGCGAGGTCGTGAAGTTGAAATGCACTTGCACGTGCCCAAGCGGCCCAAGCGCTGTATTTGTCCGAAAATTTGGAAGCAAAATGCCGCCAACCAGCTGGAGCGCCCTGATCAAGTACCGGCCCTTATACCTAGCGTAGGAACCCCACAGTGTGGAGAGTGTTAAGGCAGAAATCAGTGTCGTTACTGTATGTAAACTACGATTTTCTGTGTCACAGTTCAGAGTTTTCAGTTAGTGACACTTAGTGCGTGTCATCGGGAACGTGCAAGCACAGCTAGGAAAAGGACAGGGCGAGTCCTAAAACAGGCAGAAACAAAACGTTTGTCACAATCGTCTGACCTTCAACCATGTTCCAACCCAAAATTTCGAACTCTCTACACCACCCATCCGGCCACGGGAATAGGGACAACAAAGACTTTCTCCGGGCGATGAACGAGGCAGAAAATGGACGACGTACAAGTCCTCACCATTTGGAGGGAGCAAACTTGAACAGAAGACGTTGTTTGTTCGTGCCGTGAATTTTTTCCATTGTAGACTTCGTAATTTTTGCTTTGTGTTTTCCTGGCGCCCCGGAGTCGCAGACTGGGACGGGCGGGAAAAAACAACAACTATGTTCCTGTCGTTGTTTTGCTTTCCATGCGTGCCGTGGCACTAACCATAAATTTGTTGCCATGGATTGGTCCGTTCGAAACTTCCTGATTTATTCCATCGGAAATGGCGCAATAAAGCTGCGTCTGCGACTCGAAATGCGCACTGTCTCCACACCATCCTTTTCGGATTGACGTGTTAGCCCTTATCAAATTTTCATGGGCAAAAATTGGCTGTTGTGCAATCGGATTTTCGATCAGTACTCATTTGTGTTGCTGTTGCCACTCATATCAAAAAAGTGTGTTTTTTTTCTTCTTTCGTTTTTTGGACCTCCGAGGCACGAGTATGATCACGGTCCGCTGCGGGCACCGGAAATATAAAGACAAAAGCAAACCGTTCAATTGCAAACTGCCGTGAACAAAAGGATTGACAAAAGTCAAAATAAATTTTCAAACGTGGTCGAACAAATTCAGACCAAAATGTTGGTTGAAACTCGGATTGGACGAATTTGCGCAAATTGTCATTCCGTTTCAAGTGTGGGCGCCCAGGTTTTCGAACAAGTGGGGGGAAAAATTGCTGGACTAGTTGTTGCCAATATGCAAAATTGTTGATTAAACGAACCATCATTTTGCTGTAGGCAATTTGCGAGATACTATGAAAACCGAACGTGTCGTACGAAAAGGGCACCGCTCCACTGGCTTACCCGATGTGAAGACATAGCTGATTAACCCGACCTTTGACCATAACCCAAAACATTTGTCCTCTATTATTTGAATCAAATATGAGTCACAGCTTCCAAACACACCTTCAACAGACCAACAGTCAAGTACATGAATCGTGTAAAAAAAAATGGTTCAAAAACGGGAGGCAAGTAGACTGGCCAGCTGCTTGCTACGGATTTTGACATCCGGCTGAAACATCCATGGGTTTAACACAAACGTTTTTTTTTTTTAACCATCTCATCAAGTCCACAGATGAGTGGAAACACAAAACGAAATCCATTTTCCTTTTTTTTTTGGCGTCCGGGGAACGAGTATGATTATGGTCCCCTCGGGGCATGGGAAATGCAAAGACCAAAAAAAATACTTCACTTGCAGACTACCGTGAACAGAAGGATTGACAAGAGTCAAGATAAATTTTCAAACGTGACCCAAGATGCGTGAAGTCGAACAATTTCAGACCAAAATGTTGGTTGAAACTCGCATTGGACGAATTTACGCAAATTGTCATTCCGTTTCAAGTGTGGGCGCCCAGGTTTTCGAACAAGTGGGGGGAAAAATTGCTGGACTAGTTGGTGCCAATATAAAAGATTGTTGATTAAACGAACCATCATTTTACTGTAGGCAATTTGCGAGATACTATGAAAACCGAACGTGTCGTACGAAAAGGGCACCGCTCCACCGGCTTACCCGATGTGAAGACATAGCTGATTAACCCGACCTTTGACCATAACCCAAAACATTCGTCCTCTATTATTTGAATCAAATATGATTCACACCTTCCAAACACACCTTCAACAGACCAACAGTCAAGTACATGAATCATGCAAAGAATGATGGTTCACAAAAGGGAGGCAAGTAGACTGCCGAACTCTGTTTGCGCGCGTCCCTCTTGACAGCTTGTTTCCGCTACTCTGTGGTGATGCAAATGAGGAATGTGGCCAGCTGCTTGCTACGGATTTTGACATCCGGCTGAAACATCCATGGGTTTAACACACTTTTTTTTTTCAATTATTGCCCTTGCATCCCATCCACAGATGAGTGGAAACATTAAACGAAATCCATTTTCTTTTTTTTCTGGCGTCCGGGGAACAAGTATGATTATGGTCCCCTCGATGGGAAATGCAAAGGCCAAAAAAAATACTTCACTTGCAGACTACCGTGAACAGAAGGATTGACAAGAGTCAAAATAAATTTTCAAACGTGATCCAAGATGCGTGAGGTCGAACAATTTCAGACCAAAATGTTGGTTGAAACTCGGATTGGACGAATTTGCGCAAATTGTCATTCCGTTTCAAGTGTGGGCGCCCAGGTTTTCGAACAAGTGGGGGGAAAAATTGCTGGACCAATTGGTGCCAATATGCAAGATTGTTGATTAAACGAACCATCATTTTACTGTAGGCAATTTGCGAGATACTATGAAAACCGAACGTGTCGTACGAAAAGGGCACCGCTCCACCGGCTTACCCGATGTGAAGACATAGCTGATTAACCCCACGTTTGACCATAACCCAAAACATTTGTCCTCCATTATTTGAATCAAATATGATTCACACCTTCCAAACACACCTTCAACAAAAACCAACAGTCAAGTAATGAATCATGCAAAGAATGATGGTTCACAAAAGGGAGGCAAGTTCCATTTTCCTTTTTTTTGGCGTCCGAGGAACGAGTATGATTATGGTCCCCTCGGGGCATGGGAAATGCAAAAACCAAAAAAAATACTTCACTTGCAGACTACCGTGAACAGAAGGATTGACAAGAGTCAAGATAAATTTTCAAACGTGATCCAAGATGCGTGAGGTCGAACAATTTCAGACCAAAATGTTGGTTGAAACTCGGATTGGACGAATTTGCGCAAATTGTTATTCCGTCTCAAGTGTGGGCGCCCAGGTTTTCGAACAAGTGGGTGAAAAAATTGCTGGACCAGTTGGTGCCAATATGCAAAATTGTTGATTAAACGAACCATCATTTTACTGTAAACAATTTGCGAGATACTATGAAAACCGAACGTGTCGTCTGAAAAAGGCACCGCTCCACTGGCTTACCCGATGTGAAGACATAGCTGATTAACCCCACGTTTGACCATAACCCAAAACATTTGTCCTCCATTATTTGAATCAAATATGATTCACACCCTCCAAACACACCTTCAACAGACCAACAGTCAAGTACATGAATCATGCAAAGAATGATGGTTCACAAAAGGGAGGCAAGTAGACTGCCGAACTCTGTTTGCGTGCGTCCCTCTTGACAGCCTGTTTCCGCTACTCTGTGGTGATGCAAATGAGGAATGTGGCCAGCTGCTTGCTACGGATTTTGACATCCGGCTGACACATCCATGGGTTTAACACACGCGTTTTTTTTTAATTATTGCCCTTGCATCCCATCCACAGATGAGTGGAAAGACAAAACGAAATCCATTTTGTTTCTTGGCGTCTGAGCAACGAGTATGATTATGGTCCCCTCGATGGGAAATGCAAAGGCCAAAAAAAAATACTTCACTTGCAGACTACCGTGAACAGAAGGATTGGCAAGAGTCAAAATAAATTTTAAAACGTGATCCAAGATGCGTGAGGTCGAACAATTTCAGACCAAAATGTTGGTTGAAACTCGGATTGGACGAATTTGCGCAAATTGTCATTCCGTCTCAACTGTGGGCGCCCAGGTTTTCGAACAAGTGGGGGAAAAAATTGCTGGACCAGTTGGTGCCAATATGCAAAATTGTTGATTAAACGAACCATCATTTTACTGTAGGAATTTGCGAGATACTATGAAAACCGAACGTGTCGTACGAAAAGGGCACCGCTCCACTGGCTTACCCGATGTGAAGACATAGCTGATTAACCCGACCTTTGACAATAACCCAAAACATTTGTCCTCTATTATTTGATTCAAATATGATTCACACCCTCCAAACACACCTTCAACAGACCAACAGTCAAGTACATGAATGAATCATGCAAAGAATGATGGTTCACAAAAGAGAGGCAAGTAGACTGCCGAACTCTGTTTGCGCGCGTCCCTCTTGACAGCTTGTTTCCGCTACTCTTTGGTGATGCAAGTGGGGAATGTGGCCAGCTGCTTGCTATGGATTTTGACATCCGGCTGACACATCCATGGGTTTAACACACACGTTTTTTTTTTTTTTAAATTATTGCCCTGGCATCCCATCCACAGATGAGTGGAAGTACAAAACGAAATCCATTTTTTTTCTTGGCGTCCGAGCAACGAGTATGATTATGGTCCCCTCGATGGGAAATGCAAAGGCCAAAAAAAATACTTCACTTGCAGACTACCGTGAACAGAAGGATTGACAAGAGTCAAAATAAATGTCCAAACGTGATCCAGGATGCGTGAGGTCGAACAATTTCAGACCAAAATGTTGAAACTCGCATTGGACGAATTTACGCAAATTGTCATTCCGTCTCAAGTGTGGGCGCCCAGGTTTTCGAACAAGTGGGGGAAAAAATTGCTGGACCAGTTGGTGCCAATATGCAAAATTGTTGATTAAACGAACCATCATTTTACTGTAGGCAATTTGCGAGATACTATGAAAACCGAACGTGTCGTACGAAAAGGGCACCGCTCCACTGGCTTACCCGATATGACAACATAACCGGTTCTACTTTGTCGTGCGTGCCCAATCGCTATCACAAACACAACAAAACCCGATTAACCCAAAATGTTTAGTTTCCGCAAATGAAATTTCGTCAACGGCAACGACGTCAATCCGAAAAGGACAGTGGGAAAAATAATCGCATTATTATTGTTTAGCATGTTTAGCCGCAACTTCAATGAAACATGTTGGCGCCCAACCCCACGTGCGACCACAACCCACAAGATACTTCCTCCACTACGTGAATCAGACATGACTCGCACCCCCCAAACACACACGTTTTTAGAAAGACGAGCCGTTAAGTACGTGAATCATGCAGACAAGGATGGTTCAATTTCTTGCCTTTATGTTGTTTCAGTATCCGAATTTCTCCTGCACCCCCGTGCCTCGCAGCAATTTCCTGCATGCATTTGGTTTCAATATCTCGGCTTCGCCTGTCTCTCAACAACTTTTTGCGCTCATCTGGTTTCAATAGCTGACTTCCCCTGCGGTGCCTTTCATCAAATTTCTTCAATTTCCTGCGCTCATTGGTTTCAATATCTACGCTCTCCAGGGAGTGCAGCGCCCCTTGCAACACATTGGGTTTCCCACCTGCCCTCTTCTTCTCAATTTCTACTCTTCGCACCTCTTCCGGCCTTTCAGTTACGCAGGGGCTCAACTTGGTGTCAACCTGTGTGGAAATGCCCCACTTGGGGGCATTCATCTGGTCTCAATATCCTTCACTTTGTCTCAAGACTTCCCCTCTGGTTGGTTAACAATTTTTAGCATGCATTTCAACTTGGTTTCAATGTCTAGCCTTCCCCCTTGTCTCTCAACAACTTCTTGCGCTCATCTGGTTTCAATATCTAATTTCCCCCCTGTGCTTCTCATCAAACTTCGTAAATTTCCTGCATTCATGGCCATGGGGTTTCAATATTTATATTTCCCCCGTAGCCTCCCCACATTTTTTGGCGTTCATTTTGTTTTAATATCTAAGTTTCCTCCCCGGTGCCCCTCCGCAATTTCCTGCATTCACTTTGTTTAAATATTCCCCTTGCCCCTCATCAACTTCCTGCATTCACTTGGTTTTAAATCCCACCGTGGCCTCTTAAAGTTCCCCCCGCCTGTGCCTTTCAACGGTTTCCCGCATTCATGCGGTTTCAATATCTAAGTTCCCCCCCCGTCTCTCCACAGTTTCCTGCATGCACCGTCATTTGGGTTCAATATCTAGGCTTCCACTTCTCGTCTCAGCAATTTCTTGCGTTCATCCTTCTTTCCATGTCTAACTATCCCCTCTCCCACCTGCCTCTCTCTCACTAATTTGCTGCGGTCACCTGGCTTGAATATCTACATGTTCCCCCGTTTCTCTCAACAGTTTCTGGCATGCATCTCGTCTCAATATCTAAATTCCCCCCACCCTGTGCCTCTCAGCTGCTTCCGGCATTCTATTTTTTTAAAACAAAAAAAACCTACGTCTGGCAGCATTTTTTGGCATGTATCTTCATGTATCCTCATTTAGATCCAATGTCAGGGTTTCACCCCGGATCTCTCAACAACTGTTTGCGCTCATCCTGTTTCAATATCGAACTGTCCCTTCCCCCATCCATTTCCTGCATCCATTTCGCTTCATACGTAGACTTCCCTCATTGGCCCTCCACCACTTCTTACGTTTTTTTGTTTCAATATGGGAGTTTCCCCTGCATAAACATTTTTTTGCATGCATCTTGTCTGAACATCTAAATTCCCCCCACCCTGTGCCAGGTCGAAGAAAAAATGTACCGGTTCAAAAAAAGAAGGCGCCAAGGTCCAAAAACGCCCAGCCCAATGTATTGAGCACCTATAACAAGGGGGTTCCCCCCCCACCCCATGGAGGCAAGGTCCACGAAGCAGGCGCACGGGTCCAAAAAAAAAGACACCGAGTTCAGAAACAATTCATTTGGCTGTCCAAAAAAAAATTCCCCGGGTCCAACACAAATACATGCAGGTCCAACAAAATATCCCCACAGGTCCCAAAAAAAGGGTGCCCATGTCCAAAAAACATGCATCCCAAAAAAAACGCCTGTGTTAAACATCCCGGCGGGTTGTTTATCGAACCCGCGTTTTCAACGTGTGCAGTGTCAAATCACAGTGGTTTTGCACCTCTCTCAAAGTTCAATTTCCTTAAAAAGTTTTCGCGTACTTTTCACTGGATATGTAAAAAACCTCAGCGGCACTCTCTTTTTTTCTCCGCTAAGTGTTCTTCACAATTCCTGCAGTGAGCTTGGAGAGGTTTTTGTGGGAACTGTTTTCCCATCTCCACTGCCAAGCGCGAACATGCGTCCAAATCTTGCCCTTGAGCAAGACTAACGTAGACTAACGTAGCATCATATATGTGAGGAAGTGCAAGACGACATACAGTAGCGTTGCATCATGTATGTGAGGAAGTGCAAGACGACGTACACTAGCGTAGCATCATATATGTGAGGAAGTGCAAGACGACGTACAGCGGCATAGCATCATGTATGTGAGGACGCGCAAGAAGACGTACAGCAGCGTAGCATCATGCATGTGAGGAAGTGCAAAAAGACGTACAGCAGCATAGCATCATGTATGTCAGGCAGTGCAAATGAACGTTATTACCCTACCCCACCCCACCCCACCCCACCACGTTAACCCCATGAAAGACATAGAAACATGCAAAACGCTGGTTCGGTTTTCAACCCGTAGGCTTAAACATGGATGTTTCAGCCGGATATCAAGACCTGTGGAAAACAGCAGGCCACACTCCTCACTTGCATCACCAAAGAGTAGTGGAAACAGGCTGTCAAGAGGGACGCGCGCAAACAGAGTTCGGCAATCTACTAGCCTGTCTGTTTTGGAGAGGCCAAAGGGGGGAAACCTAGATATGAAACCAAAGGGATGCAGGAAATTGAAAGGCACATTGGGGGAAGAGAAAATTATATTAAAACAAGATGAGCGCAATAAGTTGCTGAGAGATGACGGGTGAAGCCTAGACATTGAACCCGAATGACAAAGCATGCAAGAAGTTATTTAGAAACTAGGTGCATGGAATAAAATGCGGAGAGGCAACGGGGGACCCAGATATGAAATCAAATGACTTCAGGAAGTTGCTGAAGGGTTTTGGGGAGGAAATTTAGGTATTGAAACAAGATGAATGCAGGAAATTGTTGAGGGGAACCAGGGAGGAATCTTCGATATTGAAATAAGATGAACCAAGAAGTTTGTGGAGAGGCCAGGGCCGGGAGGAAGTGTAGATATTCAAACCATATGAGCTCAAAGATATTGAGCCCAAATGACGATGCATGCAAGAAGTTGTAGAGAGATGACGGGGAGAAACCTAGATATTGAAACCGCATGAACGCAGGAAGTTGCTGAGAGGCACAGGTGTGTGAGAGCTTTAGAATATTGAAACAAGATGCTTGCACGAAATTGCGGGGAGGCCACGGGGGTGCCACATGTGAAGCCAAATGAGTGCAGGAAGTTGTTGAGGGGCACCAGGGGGAAGTTTAGATATTAAAACAAGATGAACGCAAGAAGTTGCAGAAACGCTAGGGGGGAAGTATAGATATTGAAACATAATGAATGCGGGAAATGTAGGAAGTTTGATGAGAGGCACAAGGGGGGAAGTTTAGATATTGAAACCAGATGAATGTCCCAAAGTGGGGCACTTTCACCCAGGTACACACCAAGTTGAGCCCCTGCGTAACTGAGAACCGGAAGAGGTGTGAAAAGTAATAGTTGAGAAGAAGGCAGAAAAGGGAAGGAGGCACTGAACCACACAATGTACTGAAATGCCTCCTGCCATGCTGCATGGTAACGCAGCTCTAGCCCCCTACTGTCTGAAGAATTGCGATCAAGACGCAGCTTGGAGAATCTATCCAAAGGGGGTGTGGTTTGGGGAAGGGCCAGGTCCAGCAGGAGGGTGCGCAGGTCCAGCAGGAGGGTGTGAGGTCCAAAAGACGGCAACCATCTCCAAAAGAATTGTAGTAAGGTCCATGAAAAGTGTCCAGGACCAAAAGAAATGGAACGAGGCCCAAAAAGAGAGAGTGTCTTTACGGACCACACCGTAGCTCATCCCCTTAACTGCAAGGGTGGGGTAGTGGCCCGCCTGTCCGCCCAGCGCTGCACCCGGATATTGAACCCAGGTCTGACGCATGAGGGATGCGTCTTATCCACTAGACGAGACCGGCCCTTCGAGGTCCAAAAAAAGTGCCCTTGGGCTGGGGGATCTAATCCTCATAAGGGATCAAAGCCCGCACCCCCTCTGAGCAACTATGTTGAATGGCCTCTCCGAAAAAATGTGTTGAATTGTTTATTAAGTTCCAGTCTTCGTAATAAGGGATCAAAACCAGCACCCCATTTTAACCCATATGCTGAATAGTTTATTAGCTTCCCTTTGTCTTCATGAGGGATCAAATCACCCGCCGTTTTTGAACAAAACTGTTGGATGGTTGATTGACGTCTACTTATCGTCATGAGGGATCAAGTTCTTCACCCCATTGAACAAAAATATTGAACTGTGAATTTATTTCCCCGTCTCTTCATATTGAAGGGTGGCAGAGCTCAGAATTCAGACCGCCAAAAACAAAGCGGTGGTTGCACAGTCCTTTGCTGCCATCCTGCGGCAGTGTGGGCCGCGTGTGATCCAAAGTGCTAAGGCATTTCGCCAAGCATGCGGCGATGGACACTTGAAACTGTCGCCGGGGAGTGCTACCAGTATGAGAAGCATAGCTGGTTGACGGACGCGGGCATGTAGCGGGAAGTCTGCAAATAGGTTTGCACCACTGCCCCAGCACGGATTGCAGGAGGATTTCGAGAGTATCACGATAACGATGATATGTTGATGGTGATGGTGATGGTGAGTGATGGTGAGTGATGGTGAGTGATGGTGATGCTAATTTTCATGGTGGCGGTCGTGATCATGCCGGGTTTAGTTGACTTCCGGCACGGTCAAACGTAGGGTTTGCAGTGAACATGTTTCCTGATGAGGGCTTACCAATGTTTCTGACATTAGGCCCGGACCATCCGTAGAAGATGCGCACATTCAGCTTCAACTCTCGTAAACAAATTTGTGCGTGCAAGTGCCATGAAGTACTGCCGCAAAATCATTTCCAGATTCCACATGCAAAAGTCTGTCCAAAATTGTCGCTGTTAATATGTTTGGTTTGATTGTAAGCTCATGTTTTCCAATTAAAGCAACGCACTTTCCAATCATTTGGACTATGTCCACCACAGTTTAAGATGGTTGGAACGTACACCATCAAATTATCAGAATAGCGAATGTTAGTACGCCTCTCGCCCGCTCCAATATCCAGACCATGATGCGTCAAATGGACTTTCCATTTTTGTACTGCTGCTAACACGGCCGATAACATCGCCTTGCTTCACCCCACGCTAGATTGACAGGATTCTAAAAGTAATGAACGTTAAAGGCCTGATCCAACAACGCGCAGAACGTACTCAACCGGGCAAATGCTTTAGTTAAACCCAGGTGTGCAAACCATACAGGTATATTCCTTTCCAGGCTTTTGCCACGAATATATTCAAATACTGCAAAAGCGTCTTCAATAACAGTACGTGTCTGAAGTTTGTTTGGGCCATGCTTTGCTGCGCATGCAAAATGTCGGGAATTCGTTTCAACCATAGTTTCGCAGCAATTTTGTATGTGATCTTCAGGATCGCGATTGGTTTGTAATGTTTAAGGTCAGTGATGTCCCCAGTTTTGGACATTATCTTGAACAGGGTGTGCTGCCAGGATGCTGGAAAATTTGAAGTATCCAATACATGTTGTAGATATTCAATAAAAATGATTGTGAAACAGCATTTCTATATTTGAACATTTATATTACGACAGCATCGACGTCCCCAGCTTTCCTCGAAGGCATCTGCGTCAACACTTCGTGGAGTTCTTCAATCTGAAAACGCGGAATGTCCTGGAAACCCCGCACGTCCGCTAAAACACCCCAACATTCCGGAATATTTTGCCGAAAAATGCTGTAATTTCTTCAGGTTGAGGGGTTGCACCCAACACATTTTGAAACTTAATTGGGTCACGGTACAGTTCTCCAAACGATTCAACCCCCGAATTTCATCCAATATTTGCTCAACTCCTCTGTTCCGTTTATCTGTCATGTGTTCACGAAGAACTTTCCGACTTGTTGTGAGAAAATAGTTTTTTTTTTAAAATCGCGGTTGGCCGAAACATCATGTTGTTGCAAAAAAAGTGAAAATGATGTTGTTCCCAGGAGGTTGTCAGCACGGTGATGTTGACAAAGTTGGCAATCAAGGTTGCGAGCCGAAGGTCGCAACAATGCGTTCAAGACAAGTTTCTCAAGATCGTCCATGTTTGTTGGCCAACGATTTGAGAGCATATTTGTTAGACGCGAATGGTACAATGGAATTGTTGCACCATTATGCAAAAATTGTTTCCCGCGTTTTGTTTTGTAACGATCTTGTTTTGTTTGTTTGTACAAGTCGAGGTGGAGACAAACGGTAACTGCCCGATGATCCGAACCCATGTCCAAGAATGAAACCGCGTGCCCAAACACCGAATGAAAACAACGATTGCAAAGGATAAAATCAATTCGTCGGCGAACACCCATGCAGCCTTTAAAGGTCCACCGGTCACCATCGTTGCCAACATGTTCAGTCTTTGTCAACATGTTCCTCATCATCGTTAATGCAGAGGTTAAAATAATCAGCCAAATCCTGCAACAACACACCCTGCGTTCCAATTCCCAATTGTGAATTGAAATCGCCTCCAATGACAATAGGGTAACGCAAACGACGAGCATCTTCCAAACAACCGTGTAATTCATCGTTGAAAAATCCAATTCAGAAAGCGAATGTCCAACATGTGGCGTGACAAATTTTGCTACTTGTCCCCGTGGCATTTTCAAATCAACATGCATTGTTCGTACAACTATGTGTCCACTACTACTACTGCTGCTACTACTACCAATTTTGTTACTACTAGTACTCCTACTACTACTAGTACTCCTACTACTACTAGTACTCCTACTACTACTACTACTGCTACTACTACTACTACTACTCTTACTCCTAGTCCTAGTCCTACTTTTACTACTACTACTATTAGTACTACTACTACGACTACTACTACGACTACTACTACTACTACTACTACTACGACTACGACTACGACGACGACTACTACTACTACTACTGCTACTATTACTCCTAGTCCTAGTCCTACTTTTACTACTACTACTACTACTACTACTATTAGTACTACTACTACTACTACTACTACTACGACTACTACTACTACTACTACTACTACTACTACTATTAGTACTACTACTACTACGACGACGACGACTACTACTACTACTACGACTACTACTACTACTACTACTACTACTACTACTACGACCACTACTACTACTACTACGACGACGACGACGACTACTACTACTCTTACTCCTAGTCCTAGTCCTACTTTTACTACTACTACTACTACTACTATTAGTACTACTACTACTACTACTACTACTACTACTACGACTACTACTACTACTACTACGACAACAACAACAACCACTACTACTACTACTACTACTATTACTACTACTACTACTACTAGTTCTAATTTTACTTCTGGTTCTACTTCTAGTTCTAATTTTACTTCTGGTGTTACTTCTAGTTCTAATTTTACTTTTGGTTCTGCTTCTAGTTCTAATTTTATTTCTGGTTCTGCTTTTTATTTCTACTACTACTTATTCTTTTATTTCTATTTCTATTACTACTCTAGTATTATTGGTATGACCAGTAGTGTGGATCCTTATTGGAATGTTTTTTTTTTGATGCTTTAGTGGCACTGTTTTCTTTTCGGTTTTTTGACCATTCACCCGTGGCATTGTCAAGTTACCAAATGTGCTGGGCGGGACTCGGCGGGACTCGGCGGGACATGTTTTGCATCGAAACCTCCTTGATGTGGTCGAGGCCCATGTTGTATGGATGCCGGCATGAACGGAGCAGCAGGCGGCACATTAGTCACTGACGTGGCCTTGACACTGGGCTGTAGAAGATTGGTATATCGAAACAATGTTTTCATACACACCCATTCCAAAAACAAAATTATATTTTTGAACATATTTCACAGCTTGGGTGTGAACATCCGTTTGGCTTTGTAGACGCAAGGACATCACCTTGTCTAATGTGGCCACAGCCATGGGCTAATGATTAGGGGTGAACTCGGGCAAATTGATTTGGTTGATTTCGAACCTCCCGGCTTGCCGGATCGTAGCTGCATGCTTGAAACATGGCGTTTTTTCACAGCCATGAGCCGCGGTGCTGGCGTCAAAATCGCGCCCGACACCTTAGTGACCTATATTTTGTTTGGGATGTCTCAGAACTGTGACACAATTTGGTCCATTTCCAAGTTGGCACAGGCATAAACCTGACATGTGCGATGGGAGTGACCATATCGCAGACGTTTATTTCGTTGGAATTTAAGAAAACCTGCCAGCGGTGAGAAGGGCCACCTTTCACACCAAAACGTTCATAGTTTCGTTCAATCCGTTGATGTTAATGCCACGGTAAATTTATGATAATTACATATGATTACTTAGGTCCGAAAGTCTTACTATGCGGCCACGCTTGATATTATCAAACATGGGTGGCAGAATGGCAAATATAGATGCAATTATTAAACGCTCCATTTGTGGGAGTTCATGCGCACAGGTATATATATATATTTACATGCGTCAATGCATGTACAGAAGCAAATGCAGATGAATATACACATGCAGATACAGATGCATATACATATACAAACACACACACTCATACGCGTATACACACACACACATACATACACACACACACACATATATATATATATATATGTACATACACACTTGGTATTTATGTACCTACATGCATCATTAAAACTTCGATTCGTTTGGGCGATGTTTGCCTTGAAACACGCTGGATGCATGTCCCCCTGCTGATTGCGATTTGAAGCGAGGTTGGGTGCAGTTTCCGCTGGCGTTTTGCTTTGCATCATTTGCAAGGCGCGGGCATGGCTGATTTGTTGTTTGTTTGGGCAAAGACAATGCCACTCAGGACACCTGCGCATCAGAACCGCACAGATACTGCAGTTGGGTCATGCTGGGTCCAATCTTGTTTGAAAAAATGATGTTCAATGTTCCAATAAAGGATAGACATAGTTTTGCCATGCTTTGTCTCAAGCGTCGATTTGATGCCGTCCTGGAAAACAGGGCCCCATGTTGCCCAGAGGTGCTTCGCCCTGAGCGACACGCGGGCATCCTGGAAGGGGAAAGTGATGTAGAAGAAACCAATGGACGCGCAGACATTGAGGACGAGGAGGACCGCATTTGTGCGTCGAGTTGTAAGGCTGGGGCAGACAGTGGGCAACGTGGCCAGGATTCGCCGTGGGCACTGGCAGACCCTCCAAGTTGAGTCTCAGCTGAGGCTACTTTTTCATGACTCGAAATTGTGAGTGGTCTTGGCCCGGCTCAGGGTTTGTCAATAATTCCATCCCCCCAAAACGAAACACGGCCTAAAGCGGTCGGATTTTATGTGTATTATGTGTAAACTGCCTATTCAACGGTCGTTCTTTGGGGGGTGTCAACATTAGGGGGAAGGGATGATCTGCTTTTGCAGCTGACTTTTTCTAGGGCTCATGCCATTGGGCTCTCAGGTGCTGGGCCCGAAGAGGTTGTGCGCCACATGCTGGGCCGGTTTCCGATCCATATGAGATGTACAGATCAAATCTAAGTTTTTCGACTTTGAATTTTGGGGCGAATTTAGGGGAAATGGGTGTTTCCTTTGGCCACCTGCAATGTGGGAGATCTCTGCAATGTCGGTTCACAGCTTTCATGACAGTTTCCTTCAGCACTGCCTGGAGTTAGCCAACAGACAGCCACTCTGAAACATGTCATCCAGAAAAGCTTTTCAGCTGGCCGGATGTTAATCATGGTCAATAATCCCAACTCCACTGGTCTGAGGCCACCCTGCCGAAAGGGAATAATTGGAGAAATATTGGATGGGTAAGAAAAACATGCTCTGATAATTTGGAGGTGAAAATGAGAAAAATCAGTCATTTCCCTACAAGTATGAATATTGCTTATTCCATGCAAAGCCGGCTACTCTACTGAAGTCCCACAAAAGTTTTGGCAGTTTGCAGGGTTTTGTAACATCCCTCGATTTTTTTGGCATCACCATTTTCATGCAAACTTCAATTTCACGGGAGAATTCACCTTCTCTTTTGAATGGAACTGATTGTTAAAGACCCTTCCAAGTTCCAAGGAACATGAAAACATATAAAAACCGCAAAATTGGTCAATGATCCGGACCCCGCTGATCAATGCTTCCCTGGGTCGCAAGTCCCAGATGGCTGCAACGGTGAAAGTGGAGGGGTGCTCAACTTTGTGCTTTCTTGGACTGCTGGAGAATTACAATTTAATGTATATAATCACGTGGTAAACGTTCCCCAACAAAATCACAAACCATACTGCCTTCACCCAACATTTTGCCATTGGGATTTACCACGTCATTTGTTTTGGGGAGAGTGGTTCATTAGCTTTTAAGGACTGTTAATGGATGCGGTGGGGAAGTCGCGACCAATGGCAAGAGATTTTGAGGCGCCCTGCGCACTGCGCAGCAAGTCCTTTCTGGTCGCAATGCCTTTCAGGCGCAAGCATTGCAACTCGATCCTTTCTGTGAATTTTGGTTTCGCACATTTTTGCACCATTTTGCACCAAACTCTCATTGGGAGATCTCGCTCCGAAGAAGCACCAATCCTAGACGTGGAAACTGGCCAAAAGAGTGTGTATCCAGGCTTTTTGACACGTTGCGACCAGCCAAACTTGTTGGTTTAGGCCCCATAAAGCTTTTTACCTTGGTTTCTAGCTCCTTGTACTGTCTTTGTTTGGGCACTCTTCTGGAGTTAGTAGCTGGTCCTTTCCCACTTCCGTTCGCCACTTTACATTTATGGCTACTTCGAACCTGCAAAGCTTGGCAAGTTTTATGCGTATCCGCCAAGTTGATCTGCTGGCACCATTCCTTCTCAAGGCTGCTAGGCCAATAGAATTGCCAGCAGCTCTTTCGCCTCAATCCATGGCCAAACATGTTTTAGTTTTAGCTCTGAAAACCAAAATCACACTTGGACCCGAAGAAATCCAGGTGTTTCATCAGCTCTGCCAATCTCAGCCGCCATGGCCACGGTCACCACCGGTGAAAGCACCGGTGAAAGCACCGGCCTCAACGGCAGCGCGAACTCAAACACGCTCAGTCCGCTGGCAACAGAGGTGCCAGGAGCCAGCAAGAACATCATGGCCAGGTGCGATTTTTTTGGACATGGAACAGAAATTACCAATCAACATTCGCATTTTCACTGGAGGGGATTTGGCCAATACACATTGGGATTGTGTTTTCTGAAATTGTTGGTTACAGGCATAGAGATTCAGCTAGCCGAAATAAGCCAACAAGCCAACAAAAATTGGGGTATGAAGGCAACACGAAGGGTGATACACCGGGATAACGCTGTTGTTTGGGTTTTGAGACGCCCATTCGTCAGACAATCTCTTAATCAGGTTTCCTTGGGAGGTTCTGGTTTGGGCACTCTGAATTCGACGTTACAGACTTGATGAATTCAGAACTTGCTATAGATTCATAGAGATCCACTTCTAAAAAAATTACAGAAACCCTCTAGGTTCTGGTACAGTTGCGCTGTCTTCTGCGCCGCTGCCCTGCTGCTGCCTTTGTTGACGCAGCATTTGGCAGACGACCGCAGTGGGGAGGACCCTGAAGCCGAGGAGAACACTGGAGGACCTTCGCAGTCTCTGCAGTTGGGGGTGACTTTCTTCGCCATCGCAGTGAGCCTTGGTGAGGAGTTTTTTCCCCCAAGTTCAGTCCAAAGAGGATCAAAGAGGTTAAGATTTTGGACTGGAAACCATTGAGCACCACCTAGCTGTGGTTCAACTTCAGGGATGAACCAAGTGTGGCATCAAAATCGCAAGTTGGAACTCGGTGAAACTCCATTTTTGCTTAGGGTTTGGCACCTGAGGATGGTTTGGACTTTCATCGCTGCGTGGTTCTGCTACAACAGCCCCTTGCTGCTCTCAGATGCTTCGCTGGGGCGTGGCAAACAGGGCCTTGAGGCCCAGCTGGATGTGTCGCGCAGCGTGCTCCAACGAGTGGCACAAGGCTTTGCGGATTTCATCGTGGAAAATAGCAAGAGAGAGGATAGGATGGGATGCAACGGGGAAGCTTGGCAAATGGTGGCATTGGGCCGGAGTTTTGGAAAAGAATGCCGGCTGACTTGTTTGCCTTGGGCTCGAGGATTTTTCAAAAAGGAAGTTGTACGAACCTGATATGCAAAACGGTCCGGTGCAACAGTGTTTGCCACATTGCCCAACAAACTAAGGGGCTTAATAACAGGTGAAACCAAGCAAGCAGATAGAACTGAGATGCACATCCAAGTGATCAATTTTTTCCGGCAGGGGATCTCTCAGATTGGCATACTCCACCTCAAGTCGTGTTTTCTACATCCAAGATCATCCAAGTATAGCTGCAGGACAGCCTATAGTCTATAGCAACCCGTAGAAAGATGCAGAAAAGTAACATCAAATTCCAAGATTTCTTGGTCAATTCCCAACAGCAGTGACTGTTGGCTTTCAATCTCTGGGTTCGGGCCCATGCACCTTCCAGGGAACCGGATGTTGGAGCCTTGGAACTCATGAACCATCCCCAATATTTACATCGCTGGTCAAAATCATCCCCAAGTTGGGTAGGTTTATGGCAGCCAGGGTTTACCACACTATCCCACTATCCGACTATCACCAAATTCCTGGAGAGCTTGCCCTTCAGGAAAACCAGCATGTTTAAAGGGCAACGAATTTTGCCCACCATAGTAGTGATAATCTACAATTCACCCAAGGATTTTGTTATGATTTGGGTTTTTCTGGGTACATCATTCTGGCCGTAGCTGCCATAGCCATAGTATTCCAGTATATAATACAGTATATATAATCCTATGACAACCTATGAATCGTCCATACATATCCCATGATGAATCCATACCTACAGTATTCCATTAATAATCCATAGTATACTATGAATCTTCCATTATAAAAAAGTCTCAAATCCATTCAAATCCACGGATATCTGTATAGCTATCTATTATCTATAGCTATAGAATTGTTCAATGTTTTTCCCATTAAAATCCCATGAAAATCCCATGAAACCATTGGTTTTCCCAAGGAGGCCACCAGCTCCCTTCGCGGCCTGGACCTGGCGAAGTTCGAGGAGTTGGTGGCGGTGGCGCCGGCGGCCGCGGCCTCGGCCTTGTACGGCTACAAGGGGTCGACGCCGACGCCGGAGATGTTCACCAAGGCGGGTCGGGTCAGGGTGGGGACGGTTGGAAGATTTTGGGGAAACTTGGAGGAAACTTGGAGGAAACTTGGAGGAATTGGATGAACTTGGGGAAAAATGGGGGTTTTAACATTTCTTCATGTTTCAAGAATATTTTAAATGGGGATGTTCGGTGATGATCATGTTCGGTTGTGAAGTTAAGTATCTATGGTCAAGCCCCCTGAAGGTGACTCCCCGAAGAACAACTGGTTGATCTGAATGCTCCGGACGATATTCATGACTACACACATAGAAATTTAGCTAATAACTACACACATACATATTACATATATATGTAATTATATGTAATTATATGTATATATGTATATATGTATATATGTATATATGCATATATGCATATATGTATATATGTATATATGTATATATGTATATATGCATATATGTATATATGTATATATGTATATATGTATATATGTATATATGTATATATGTATATATTATATATGTATATATTTATATATGTATACACACATGCATATATCCAGGCGCACACCTACACACACATGTATAGTATGCATACTCATATATTCATTTGTATACACATATGCTATATAGATTAAGCAACAAGCAATCCAAAAACAAATGCACACACACATATATTTCACGCAGAGAGAGAGAGAGAGAGAGAGTAGGCGTATGTATATGTATATATAATATATAAGTATGTGAAAATAATATACACATAAATCATTGAACAAACGAACACATGTATGTATGAATGTATTCATGAACGAATGTATATCCCAGGAGTGCAGCTCCTGCAGCAAGTTGGCGGGCTGCAGTTGCCAGGTCCCCGTTTCCGGCGGAAACGGGGACCCCACGACTGTGCCACAGCTGGATGCGCCACATCTGAGTTTGTTCAAGGAGCTGCTGAGGGATCGCCTAGTGGCCAACTTGATGTTTCAGTTTGAAGGCCGGGGAAGTGATTGAACTGATGGAACTGGTGGAAGTGATGAGTTTTTTGGGTATCCGGCTGTGGCAACTTGATACAGGATGGAAGAGTCGTTTTCCACCATGCCACTAAAAATGTTCTGGAGATGTGTATCTGACTACTCTAATATTTGGGGCAAATCTGACGCATTTCCACGAAGTGCAGGTGGACAGAAACTCGGCGAGGGCTCTGAGGGAAGCAGCTGGCTTGGTGGCAATCTAAGACTACCTTCCAGATGGTTTGCAACCTGACGAAATGGGATAGCGAAAGAACCGAAAGCGAGTATGAGTCGAATGAGCATGTCCAAGATCGGCACAGCCGTTTTGGGCACTTCCACTGAAAGAAACTGTATTTTCATTTTTTTTTCGGCTCAGTCATATGAGCAAAACAGGCTTCAACATAGACAATACAGAGGTCTTTGGATGGAATCGTGCAGCAAAGTTTATCACGCTCCATGCAAACCTACCAAACTTTCAAGGCTGAGAATTATATTACATATATAATTGAATCACCAGTAGCTATGAAATGGCTAGTCGGCTAGTCGGCTAGTGATTATTCCATATATATATAGTAGTATTCTTGAAATCTCAGCTTCAAATGGCTATCATTGAATCACTAGTGATCACCTTTTAGCCAAGGCTGCATCCACTGAGCCGCAGCTAAGTGGTGTGGGCACCTCGGCTGCATTTCATGGGAGAACAGCCGGCAACAACCAATGCAAGAAAACCATGGGTTATATCGTGATAAAATGCTGATCTTGTATATTATAAATTTGATGTTAATTGTTATTCCATGGTTTCTCCTATGGAATTGGTTGATGTCAAAATGTGACCGCCGCTCTATGTCAATGAGCCAGCTTCCATGTATTCCAGTCACTCTCGTCGAGGTTGTGAACAGTCCATCAACCACTTGAGTCTGTTTGAGCATGGCGTACCCCCAAGCCCATGGTTCATCATCACTTGCCCTTTTACATTACATTTTTTTGGGTATACTCACGTATACTCTATTTTCAGACACATCCAACTATCATTTTGCTAGGGGCATATCCCGATTATGTTCTAATATTGCACACTAACCAGTGTCAATTTGAGGTATTTGACATTCCATGTAAAGGCCAGGTTGTCACATATCTTGTCTGCTGCCGTATCGGCGAATAGGGCCCTTGAGTCACAGCGCTATCGCTAGTTGCAAAAGACGCCGTGTTGGACTGCACGATGCCGTAGCCAATTCACATTGGTAGCGGAGCGGGTGACGACTCAACCCCGGGTACGTGACAGATCCAGGCACTTGAATCGTAGAAGCTTTGAATTGAATTGTTCTAGGAACTCTCCATTCTCTGAAATTGTCTGATCCCTGTGGGACAGACCTGCAATACCTCGGGTATAGGCAGTCCATCGCAAGGAATCGTCGAAATGTAGCTGGACTTAGGTTTGGTTCTGACCGGTCCACCGCGCCTCTAGAGACCAAGAGTGGATCATACATATATAGGGACGCAGCACACTATCATGATCTATCATGATTGGGAATTCCGGACCCTTTTGCGAAGAAAGCTGTTTGATTCTAAGAAAGAAGAATCATCACCGGAAGGAGTTCCGAGCCCGGTGGGCCGGACTCTGTTGAAGCAGGAATTTCACCTCACCCGCGCCCAGGCGGCCAAGACGAAGGAGCTGCAGCCTCTGCCGGTCCGAGCCCTAAAGAGGATGACACTGGTCGAGACCGAAGTGCCTTAGTCAACAAGATTGTAGAGGGCCTTCGAGGAGATGCCTTTCTCATTGCCAGGGATCTCGGTTTGGAGACCCTGACCCAAGAGGGAGGTCTTGAACGATTGGTTGAACGAATCAAAGCCCATGTCATGTCTTTCCTAGAGCCCAAGAAGAAGCCAAGGAACTCTTTAGAGCAGGCCAGAAAGCAGGTGGAGTTTTATCCAGACATGCTGAGCTACACCCAACGTAGGCGTAGATGGTGGAGAGTGCTGACCGAACTTGACCCTTCCATGGAACTTTCAGATGGACTTCGAATGGAACTCATGCTTGAACTGTCAGGTCTGAGTCGACAAGAGGTATTGGTCGTAAAAACATGTGCCGCCACTAAGGGATTTTGAAGGAGTTGCCACGGTGTTGGTTGACCAGTACTCCGGAATCCATTTGAGGGAGGGATCCAAGTCTTGGGCTGGACGTTTATCCACCCCACAATCGTATGGGAAGTTTGGCAAGGGGTATGGTTCCAAGGGGCCACAAAGTGGTAAAGGATCCTACAAGACAGTCTATAATGCATATCCCGATGAGGAAGGTTATGGTTATGGTCATGGTGAACATCATGAATACCAAGAAGAATACTATGAAGAAGATGCACCATACGTAGGTTTGCTTGGTGGGATTGAAGAACACCCTGAACAACCCACTCCATATGGTGACAATTCCTACGAAGCCTATGATTTTCATGATGAGATTGATGAATATGAAGCAACAGCCCTGAATGCTCTTGTGGACTTAGGAAAGGGGGAAATTGAGGACGACAAAGGTCTTGGGGAAGCTATCCAGCTCCAACTTGCTGCATTCGTAGCCTTCGGACGTGCAAAAGGAAAGGGCAAAGGAAAACCCAAAGGAAAGGGCAAAGGTCATCAGGTCCAACCTTTCCATCGAACAGCGCAGAAAGCGACTGTCCGAGATCAAGGCCAAGTCGAAATGCCTTCGCTGCGGCGCCTATGGGCACTGGGCAGGTGACCCTATCTGTAAATTCCCAGGACCAGGTGCCAAAGGGAATGCCAATGCAAAGGATTCCAAACTCCCATCAAACCCTCCTAAGCCCACAGCACATTTTGCAGATTTTTCGGATTCGTCTTCAGATGAAGGAATTTTCTTGAGTGCATCATCACCCAAAACACCCAGTTGCAAACATGGCCATCAAGAGTGCAGCTGCCCCTTCAAAGGCACCCAGTTTGGGGCCTCCCACAACCCTGTAGGACGGAATGACCCCTCAAAGCCTATTGGGAGTAACACGAAATTCAAGTTTGGCCAGTTTAAGGGGAAGACATTTTGGGAGATCTTGCATGTCCAACCTGACTACTTTGCATGGACGCAGAAGAATGCCAAGAGCCCAAGGAGCCTCAGAATATGCTGAATGGGCGCACCAGAACTTTGAGTATCGGGGGAACGTAGTGTACCGTAGAAGTGGATTAGAGCCACCACCACCTCTGCCAAAGCAACACACACGTTTGAGGAAACCACCTAATCCACCAAAAGAAAAATGTGCCGTTTGCACCCAGTTCACCCGTCAGGGGAGCACAGCATACCAGCTTTATGAGTATCCTTTTGATGAATGTCCACACGAAGACGAGGACTCTCGAGGTTCTTCAAGGTCTGTTCATCGAACTTTTTGCAAACAGTGTTGCACGTTTCTGGATGAGACTCCAATGGAGCTCCAAAAGACCCGTAAAGCAGTTTCCCACAAGGTTTTGGATGCACCATTGGAAAGGGTTTCCATCATTGAACAGTTGGTTGATGATTCCAAAGAAGCAACCTTTAGCACCGAGATGTTGGACACGATCCTCAATGATTTTGCTTCCTTGGTTGTCACCAGCTCGGAATCTGAGGCCATTACATCGACCAAGCTGCATGAGCTTCTCTACCAATCCATCGCCAACGCAGAAGGAGACATCAGTTTTTCCATGGTTGGTGATGTGGAAAACTATGGGGGAGATTTTGCAGGTCTTGGGATATGTTTTCATGGAGATGAGCCTGAAATAGAGATGTCTGATGGCTTGGTGCATGTGTTTCAAGAGACCCGAGACATGTACGACATGAACGGCCAAACATCTACGTTGTACTGGATGAGGGGTGTAATTCAACCTTGTTCGACTCATTCCACGGGATCAGTATTCTACTTTATTCTCTCATTGGCAGAGGTCCTAGACACTATTCGGTTATTTTCCTTCAACCTAGGATCCACAAACGCATCCGTGACTCTGCAATGGAATCGGAACCGACTGATGGCAAAGATGTACAAGCAGAAGCATCAGCACCTATCAGCGAATCACAGACATAAGCCTTAGACACCGAGGCAGAATTGAGCAAGTTGACCCCAGAACTGCAAGCAAAATTCAAACAGCTCCTTGCCCAGGAAACAAAGCATTTGTCAGAACGCACAGATAGCACAGGATCGGTGAAAGAACCCCCGCCAAAACAACAAAAGATTGAGGTAGATGACGATTTTCAGGCATTCCTTAGTTTCCTACCAGAAATCGACCTCGAATGGGGTGACCTCGACCCAAATGTACAACAGAAGCTGCGCTACTCACAGCAGGCGCGAGAAGATTTTAAAGCCTTACACCACCAGAAGCAAGAGATCAATACCTATGATCCAGAGACCGGGCACATCACCACCACACAGCCCAAAAAGCGACCCTTTGAGGAACAGTACAAGCCCCCTGAGATTGAGGCAGCAGACAAGCAGCTCCAGCAGGCGATGATGCAATACCACGAGCACCAAGTATTACCAGGATTACAGCACTTGACCGAATGCTGCCAAAACTTTTACGGTACGGTAAGCCAAGAGATTCTGTTGCTACAACATATGACTGACCGCCACTCATTGCAGCTGAGATCTTTGGAGCAGAGCAGATGCAACAAAACCATCCTTCTCAAGAACCTGCCGCCGGTGGGTTTCACAAAGACTCAGTTAGACCGCAACGTGCAGTACTTGTTGAATGATGCAAACCTCACATGGGACCGACTGGCGGCAATGCACAACCATGTAGTTACTACTGACGCAGCAGTGCTTCGATTAGAATTTCTCACAGAGGAAGACGCGAAGATCTTTTTTCAAGCCATGAAACGCCGCAAACATCATGGGTTCTTCAATGGGCAACAGGAAGCCAAACAGCCGGTGGAGGACAGGTTGGCACTCCAACCATTTTATGCATTGATTGACATGTTGTCTCCGCATTTTGGAAACGATGGCACAAACGCGTTGCAGATGGACAAGAACACCTTGCAAGTTTGGCCGGGATCAGAGCACCAGGACCAGACCATGTTGGCCCAGGTATCTTACCATTTGGATCCCCATGCGCCTCGGCGCTACCTGTGTACAGTGCTGATTCGAGAGGACGTTCATCACATTCTTGTTAGAGACTTCCATGCAAAATTCCAAAACAGGATGAAAGCCACACTGCAGCTCACACAAGCTCTCACGCGAGCTACACAAGACAGAACCACCACAGCGCGACATGCTTGGCAAAAAAGTTTCGACATCAGCAACACCCCCAACCCGCTCAAAGCTTTCCCATACCAGATCCATTTTATTACCATCTCCCATGACTTGATCAAGCTCCTGGAAACGCACCCCGCCCTGCCGCTGCAAGGCACAGGTGGATTGACAGCAGTAGTAGCCCAGGCTTTTGCAGATTATGGTATCAACGTTGAGGATTATGGCAAAGGAGGCAGCAAAGGAAAATCCCGACCCCTCCAACCCCCCCCTCAGCAAGCTGCCCCTGCAGCATGGCATGCAAAGGGCCAAGGCAGCGCCAAAGATAAGCGACCAAGGCAGCAAAATTGGCAAGACCGATCCCCAGACCAGACCTGGTACCCCTCTGATAGGAGGGCCCGATGGCAACAACGATCCCCAGCAAGACACATACTATGCACAGAGACAGACAGCAAAACCACAAGCAGGGCAACCACGGCAGCGACCATATCAGACAACGGGTAAGGGCAAACACAAAGGCAAGCATCGAAGTTTGGCTGAGGTCATCCTGTGCAAGCTATGTTTGTGTGCATTGTGGGCCAACCGACTATGCCAGCAATGTTGGGACAATGACCTCCCCTCGGACTTTGACCAAAAGCAGGAAATTCAATCTTATCCGCTTTATTGTCCGGGAAAGAAGGGAAACTCTGCTTGCAATCAGCTCCTTGGTTTTGGCAACTGCCCATTGTGTATTGAGCATCGCAATTATTGGAAATCCAAAGCAGCGCAGTCAGTCCACCCTGGTTTCTCGCCCTTTCAGAAAGCTGCTCACCTGGTACTTGACAGAGCACTCCATGACCTTGATCTGGTAAGTGCGGATTCGGAAATCAAAACCGATTGGCTTGATGACATGCGACTTGCCTATGACCAGGATGACCAAAGTGGCAATTACCATTTTGCTGAATGGGTTTTGATGACTTACGCCGACTTAGAAGGCTTTGAAAACCTTCTGCAGTCAGGTAGGCAACCTTATTGCTTCCCGGACTGGGGCGCGCCTGGCCAGCTCCCATCGCATGGCATTTATTTTGGAGACAAAGAGCAACCTTTGTTGATGCAAACATTTTGGTCTGCGCACTATTTTGGTGCCCTTCTCCAGAAATATTATGGCCAAAACTGGCAGCGCATCGTCCCTGGATATACGGCAGAGTTTTTTCAAGCTTTTGACATTAGATTTGCGGCTCTTTTGCCCTGGGACTATGTGGTGGCTGCCTCATTCCGAATTGCACTGATCCAGGAAAGTGAGGCTAGACGTGACAGGTCAACTGAGCCGATCCCGGGCCAATGGCATATGGACAATGTTGAGTGGCTTGTACAGGAAGTCCTGGAAGGTATCCCCCGCAATCAAGATGTTATAGATTACGTCGCCAGCAAATGGGCTGAAATTATCTCAGAAGATGACTTGCTTTTTGATTTGTTTGTAGGTAACCAGCCCTACAGCAACAATGTGGTTCGTGATCTTGCTGCATTTGCCACGTATTATTCTGATTTAATGTACTGGCAGTTTGCACGCATGTATTCCATAGCCTTGCCCAAACAAACCAAGGCGCAGGTGCAATGCCCAAATCAGCAGATGCATCTGCTTTTTGATCGAATTGTTCAATATTTGACAGTTGACGACCCGCAATGGGTTCTCCAAAGGGGATCCAACAATAAGGGGAATATTATAGAAACTTTGTTTTTGTATCTTGCAGAGCACGGGTTTCACGAAATTGTAATTCGAACCATGTGGGTCATCCTGCAGCACCAGGCCAGGGACGGACATTACCCCTGGCTGGTGGCTGTAGCCCGCTGACTAGTGTGGACAGCTCAACCAAGCTCACTAATGACTGGCAGTATTTACATCAACCCCTTTTCCTGTTTTTCCTGCAATGGGCTCCACCTGGTATCCAAAGAAGAAAACATTAAGGACAAACAGCACATTAAGGCAAAGCTGCGCAATCTCGACAGCCTGGGGTCAGAAGACATTACTTCTCCAAGCAGCAATTCACCCGAATATTATTGGCTTTATAAGCCACCTATTCTTGTTTCTCCGGCTGGCCCCAGTGCTTGGTTATTTCTCACTGTCAAAATCTCGCGTGCAAGCTCGGCAACAGGCCAAGCATCGGTTGGCACATTAAGGAAGCCAAGTATCCTGGGGCACATTAAGGTTAGACCCAGAACTGAAGGCAAGCGTATCAGATTGCTCCACCTGAAAAAAATTGCAGATGACTCCATCCCGATAAGCTACTATTCTCAGGTAACATTCCACCCATATTCAAGTTGGAACAAATATATGCATTCTATTCATGGCAACTATCCCACTCACCAATGTTGCGGATGTTATTCGACCCCATGGATATTTTATCACAAAACGCCAAAGAGCTTTTATGGACAATATTTTTCACTTCCCAATGGATATTTAGTACATAGGTTTCACAAATGCAACATGCATTTATCATTGTGGTATTATCATAAGGGTCTGAGAATATACAGGTCCTTCACTGGGGACCATATGAACTCATTATGGAAGCAACTCACTGCAGCGGGGCCGCCAGCGGCAAGCCGGGAGACCACGGTCGAAGCCTTAAGTGGTTGAATCGCAATCATAACTCAAAGCTCCGGCAAGCAACGGCAAGTGGTCACGAACCCCGCAGCCAGGCCGAGGGACGGACGCACCAGAATCTCCGTTCAGTTGAATCTATCTCCCGCCGGCTACAAAATTATCGCAGCACACGGCAGTTAAACAGATGCAACTATAGAAAATGAAACGCTCAAGTAAGGGAGGCTGGTTTTTTCACCCTTGCCTGCCTCCACGGTCCCTCGGAAAGGGTGAAATTGAGCACACACCAAATACGCAGAGCGTACCCGCCACACACCTGCAAACCTACCCTTGTTTCGCGCGCAGAGTTTTTCCACCGATATGTTCAAAAATCACTGTTAGATCTCCCGCCTTCCCGGAACCTGTCTTTTCGATACCCGCTTCCTCATTTCACTATCCACTCCTGGAATCTTGAGACACTCATCGGTCTCTCTAAATATGAGATGCTGTCAGATACGTTGCAGAAATTCTCTGTCAAATTGCTTTGCATGCAAGAGACAAAATCAGCTATCTCCAATGAAATTACCGAAGGTGCATATCGATACCTTCTTTCCGGCACACCTGAAGAACCATATGCTGGAGTTGGATTTGCGGTTCATTGTTCCTTACTCCCGTTTGTTCATGATTTTCATCCCTTTTCGGGCCGCATTGCAATATTGATTCTGAATACCAAGCCCCGTAAAATCGCGCTTTTTTCCATTTATGCTCCTTCCCAGCTGGCGGATTCCGATGCTGACTTCCAACGCAAACATGTCTTCTGGGATGACCTCACAGATATCGTTCAGGAATATTCGCGCAGTCACCAAATTCTCCTTCTGGGCGATTGGAACACAAGATTGTATTCCAACCATGTGTCAAGCATGCCTGACTTTGTTGGCCCAGTTATTTTTGCCCCCACCCGAGCTGATGATGAAACTATTGTGCACACTAACCTGTATCATATGTATGATTTCCTCGCAGCCACAGATACATGTATAGTCTCCACATTCCGTCCTCGGCCTTACCACAAACTGGTAACATACAGAGAAATCAACTCTCCCCCGGACGCTAGTAGTCCGTATGCGCCCTTGCTTGACCATTTCGCAGTCCTCGACCATGTCGTATGCCCCCGTGACTTCAAAAAACATTTTCGTGTCATACGTACTGTCTTGGAAGCAACCCTTCCCTGGTTTCATCCACACTTTCTTCTGGAGGCCAATGTTACCCTGCCCGCTCTTGTGCCTCAACCTTCTCCTTTTCGGACCCCTACTCTCATGTGTGACACTCGTCAACTCAAACAAGGACTCTCGCTTGCTATTCAAAAACAGCTTGATCTTTCCTTTTCTCAGACCACTCCCTGCCCAGTTCCGGAACATCAAATTCCTTCTCTATCTTTATATACTGATGGCTCCTGTCCCAACAACAAGGCTGCATATGGCAACCCTGCTGGTTGGGGTTGGGTTCTTCTGTCCGAGCCACCAGTTGATGGATATGGCCCTGTCGGCTGCGGTCTGCCTTTCCATGTAATAGGCTCCAACAACACCGCGGAATTGCAGGCTCCTCTTGAAGCTTTGGATTATTTATCCCGTTTTCCACCGACTCAGCCAGTAACATTCTTCCTTGATTCGCAATATGTCCTCGACATCCTCCAAGGTACTAGCGTGCCTGATTACCATCTCCCACTTATTGAGCTCCTTTTCCATTCCTTATCCTTCACACTCACTCGAGTGCACTTGGCTTTCGCCAAGGTCCAAGCACATGTTGGCATAGAAGGAAATGAGCGTGCTGATGCAAATGCAAGCAAAGGCACGCATCAACTTGCGCCAATAGGCAGGCACGCATCCACTCCTCCTTTGCCTCTACTTTCTCAGGCCCCAAACATCCCCCTCTCCTTTTCACAAGCGCCTATTTCACAGCAATCTGACCATCTTGCACGCGTCCTTACAACAGCGGCTACCCATTCCCTCCCACATAAAACAATGTCAGTGCGTAAGCCGTACCTGTCCTCCACCACGCGTCAACTTATCTCTGGCATTACATCTGATCAGCATTCTCCTGATCAAACTCACCTCCGCAAAGTAATTAAAAAGTCTGCCAAACAAGATCGCAAACGCTGGATTTTGGACCAAATAACTCGTGACCACCAAGGGGACACGTCCTCTCAATGGCGGACTATAAAGCATTTACGCGCTACCTACCAACCGCGCACCAAACAAGTACGCTTTCCAGATGGAAGTCTCTCCACAGCAGGGGCCAAACCCGAAGCGCTTGCCCAACATCTTGTTGCTGATGTTTGGAATTCAGTTGATCTTCCGCCTCTGGACTCCACACCTTTGTATCCGCCCCAAGACTGTAACCTTCAACCCTTCACAATAGCTGAACTCTATGGAGCGCTCAAGCGGTCTAAAGTCGGAAAAGCACCTGGCCCAGATTCTATATCCATGGATTGGATAAAGGTGTCTCCCTTACAGTTTAAACATTTACTCCTAGCTCATTATAATTCTTGTTTCTTCGCCGCTGGCGCTCCAGACAGTTGGAAGTTGGCTCGCGTAGCCATGATCTACAAGGGTAAAGGAAAAGATCCGCGATCACCATCTAGTTATCGTCCAATCTCACTAGCCAATTCCTTTTACAAACTATATGCTTCAATGCTCCAACACCGCATCGCATCTTCGATTGATTATATTCTGTCACCCCATCAGTTCGGCTTTCGTAAATCAAGATCTACTTCAACTCCGGTCTTTTTGATTCGGAGACTTCTCGAACATTTTGAACGTCATACTACATCTCTCTACCTTTTATTCCTGGACTGGCAGCAGGCTTTCGACTCGGTCTCCCGCGAAGCGGTGCAGACAGCTCTTGTTAGGTATGGCCTCCCAGAGGCGATAATCAACCCTGTCATGGCCCTCTTTCAAGACTGCAAATTCTTTGTCCAGGACGGGTCTTTCTGCTCGGAAACATATTCCCAAAATCGTGGGATCCGCCAAGGCTGCCCACTTTCTCCGTACCTTTTCATCGTTCTTCTTTCTTCTGTTATGGCTGATGTATCCATTCAATTCCAAAATTCTTATGGTTATACCCCTTGGGTCCACTCAGCTGCGCACCCTCTGCAGCATCTTGAATTCGCAGATGACACAGCTCTCATGTCTCGCAGTCACACCACCATCCACCGCCTGCTTCATATCCTCCAGTTCCAGGCTTCCAAACGGGGCCTGCTCCTCAACCCTGATAAATGCCAACTCCTTCGGTTGCATACGGACCATGATGTTTCGCTTTCTACTACTTTCACGCCGTCTCGTCCTTGTCAGTGTCAACATTGTGGGGGCACTGATCCATTGCCCCATCCTTGCCAGGTGGTGGACCATCCTACCTACCTTGGCATTGTTCTTGATGCCTCTGCGTCCTCTTCTCCTGACTGCCTGCGCCGTTTCAGCCAGGCCTCCTCAGCCTTCCGATCCCTCTTCCCACTTTTCTCCAACAAATCCATCACCGTTAAAAGGCGACTGCAACTACATAACCAGATTGTTCTGGCAATATTGCTGTACGGTTCTGAGTCACAAACATACACTCCAGCCCAGCTCCAGAGATTCAACGCGCTGCACTTCAAGGTTCTGCGTCAAATATTTGGCGTCAAAAAGTTCGTATTATCACCGGGTTCTTGCCCCCTCTTCAGATAGTTGTTCCAATGCTTTTCTAGCACGCAAAGCAGCTGCATTTCTCCCCAATCAGCTTACTCCCTCGCAAATTATTTCTCAAAAACGCCTGCAGTATTTGGGACATATCATGCGCCACCCTTACTCGCTTGAACATGCCATGATATTTGGCCCATCTCATTCATTCTTGCGATTATCTTCTCCTTACAGACGTGGAGCTCCCAGCCCACTGGTATGAACTGGCATTCACTGAAGCGTACCACCGGGTACATCTTGTAACTATGAACCAACATCCGCGTCCTTATGAAATTCACCACCCTGGGTATCGAACAGCCACCTTGGACCTCCATAAAAGCTACCAAGGCTCCCATATGCCTACCTGGTTTGACAACACCAAACAATTCAGACAAATTTCTCCATTTTGGCAGGATCGAAGTAAATGGGGTCAATTAGTAAACCCTTACTGCCAGGATACTTAGCTTGTGTGCCGCTGTCATGTTTTCCGAAGGGTAACACGGAAAGCATTGCGCGAGTCAAAAAAAAATCCAAGCACTGGGCTGAGGCAGTTGAGACTAAGTTGAAGAATCTTGGGTACCAGTTTCCATTCAATGACACCAAGGGGAAAACATTCTCTGGATTGGGGACTGGGGGAACCTCGACAGAGGGATCCCGAACTTTGCCTTTCAGCCTGAATTTCATGGATGGCCAATGTACACCCGTACATGGGGTACTTGAGACGCACCAGCTCAGCACCGGGAAGTCGCCACTTTTGTTGTCACTGCATGCTCAAGCCCACCTGGGACTTGTTAAGGATTTGAAGAATGGTACAGTGTCCATTGACGGTAAGCAATTGCCAGTTTTCAGGTGTTCACACACAAGGTTGATGATGATGGCAATTAATTACTCCAAATCAACTTGATCCCACGGGCAAAACATGTCACAACACTACACAGAAGATCCCAAAATGCCACAGGAAGTTTAGAACCGCCTTCGCCGCCTTGTCTGATTTGTCCGACGTGCCATCCTCGACTGACAATTTGAGATCTCCTAGCGGATTCAGCTCGTCGAGCGTTACCGCGGTTGAAGAAGAACTGAACTGCTGTTTGAGGGGACTTGATAGATCCCGGGCCCTCATCGTCACATCAGGTGCCCGTTGGACGGGTCGTCAGCCGAGTTTTGCAGGGGCGACAGTTTTGCAGATAGACTGCAGGCATTTTCATGACCCCGAGAATGATCGATCACTGAGGGGATGCGTTGGTCGGCACCCCAATATCATGCAGGGAGTTGCTCGTCACGAAGCGATGCAGGAACTCATCGATCAGGTGAAGAACTTTCTACGGACCAACCCGAATGGGAGGCTGGTGATCCATCTGTATTGCACTAGTGGTCGTCATCGCAGTGTTGGGGCAGCGACGTTGATCTTTCATTTTCTGGATGTCACTGAATGGAGGAAGCCGCTGCTGATCCATTATCACAGCCCGCAGTGGCGTGAGATGTCTTGTGGTGGTCAGTGTAATCTTTGTGGCACGGCTGACGTTCGTGAGCTCCGACGCTTGATCGACAGGTTTCTCCCAGATGTCCGAATTGTGAGTGAGCCTGTTAGGCCACCAGCATTGGCAGGACCTACTACATCCTCGGCAAGAACACCGAGACCCATGTTGACACTCGCCAGGACTCACAGCACTGTGCCGGTCCCAGTTCGTGCACCAGCACCACCTCCAAGTATGACTACATCTTCGGGGACGCCTTTGACACCGACGCACCTGCCGGCGTACCCACCGCCAGACCGTGAAACGGCTGGTCGGGAGGCAGCCGCTGGACGAGATCTTGCAGTTCAAGTACTTGCCAACCAGGTCCAGGAACTTTCAGGTTTAGTCCGTCAGGAGTTGGAAGGTGAACGTGGTCGAGGCCGACACCGAGTTCGATCTTCATCCAGCAGTCGAAGGGGGCGATCTAGCGGTCGGGGGTGCGAGAGCGGCGATCTCGAAGCAGACGCCGTATCCCGTCACCTCGGACGCCACCATCGGTTCCACCTCCGAGGACACCACCAAGATCACCTCGGCGGGAGCCCTATGATGAGAGTCGGAGACAACAGCTGGAAAGGGAACTTTTCAGTATCTTGCATGAGAATGACGGATCACCTTATTGCTGGAACATTGACGAGGACATTTTATCCTGGATTGCAGACAGCGTGAGGGGCTTTGGTCGAACAGAGACCGAACAATTTGGGTCTGCGACCCTGATCTTCCTCAAGGGGTTCAGCAGGCGATGGGCATCCGTATTGATGTGCGCATCAGGAACCACGTCCGCAACAGCATGATCACAGGTGGGAAATGGATGCGGCAGAAACACTGCATCAAGTCATCTTTCTACAGGCCCAGGGACTCCTCAGGAGCGGCATGGGATCGACTTCAACGTGAAAGACCTGTTGGCGAAGACGTTGGCTTGCCAGTTTCGTGGTCTGACTTGATCACATTCTCACACCGCGACATCGGTCCACGAGCATACATGGGGCACCTTGTGATGGTGTCGGGTGATCAGGGTTTTGAGGGCCAAAATTACGTTCCCAAAACGGAAGCCCAAAAGTGGAGCCGAAACAGTCTCAAAATGGAAGCCCAAAAGCGGAACCGAAAGAATCCTCCAAGTCGGTTCATGATTTGCACGGATGATGACATGTTCAAAGGGGACCCCAAAATCCAGACCCCGAAAGCTGAAACCACCGATTACAGCACCAGTTCATCCCATGAAAGCCCTGTTACAAAGCCTGTGAAGACTGAACCTTCCAATGATGATTCCAGTTATGCAAAGACCCCACAAAAGAGTGTGACCATCAGAGAGGAATCCAATGCCTTGCCACCTGTTGGACTCATGGCCAGAGATCCAGATGGTTCTAACCCACATGAAATCGTTCTGGACTCCGACACCGATGTTGAAGTGCATGAGCATGGCCCAATTGCCATTCATCCCAATGAACGAGTCACCATGGGTAGGAAGCATCGTAAGGCAGTGCTGGACGGTATCTCCAACTTGAACAAGCATGACATGATGATCCAGAGCGGACTTGGTTTGATTTCCAACCCCAGCCATCATGACAGCAAGACAGTTGTATTCACTTCCCATCCATTCGTGTTCGTCCAGGATGGTGTGGGTGCCAGTCATTTAGACCCTGAATTCAACCCCATTGGATATCAGAACATTGTCATTGCCATTGGATACAACAACCCAAATGATCCATTGGGACATGGACGTTTTCTAGCAGAAGTGGAGTTGATGTGTGATCTGGACAGTTGCAAGTTTTTGCACATTGACATTGCCATGACTGATCGCTGGGAAAAACATCAACACCCACAGACCCCATATATCAATGACCATGGTTTGGCATTCACATGCAATGATGAACAGTGGTCTCATGATTTTGAATCTTGTTTTCGTGGACAAACTATGGACGATGTTCTGTCTTGGAAGTTTGCAGATTGGATTGGAAGTTGGGCCAAAGAAGATGAACTCAACCACCAAATGGGGATAGCTTTTGTGGGGGACATGCATGAAGAGACCCTAGAGGATGATCAACAACTTGACGCCCTTTGGGACTCCGGTGATAGAGCCCAGGCGAACCCTGTTGAGGAACTGATCTCTGAGGAAACTCTCATCGATGAAGTCGAGATTCCAGGACTTCCACAGGATGAGGTGGAAAGACGCCGACAGTGGAGAAAGCTCCCGGCCAGAGTGAGGATTGATGTCAGGCGACTTCATCGCCAGTTTGGCCACGTGCCGAAGCAGACCATGATCCATCTGCTTCGTGCTGCAAGAGTTCGTTCTGAGTTCACCGATGCAGTGAAACTCCACAGGTGCACAGCATGTGAGCAAACATCCCGAAAGAAACCCACACACAAAACAGCATTGCCACACAATTACACATTCAACCATAGCCTTGGGATTGATGTTTTTGAGATTGTTGATGCAGGTGGTTCCAAGTTTCAGGTTTTGAACATGGTTGACCTTGGAACGACATTCCAGTTGTGTGAGGTTGTCAGGAATGGTCAGGGGCAGCCTTCATCCAGTGAATGTCTGAAAGCCCTGCAGAAACGTTGGTTCTCGTGGAGTGGACACCCTGTGAACTTGATGTGTGACCGAGGGTTGCATAATAGGGGGGTGTTGTCAAAATACATGGATGATCAGATTGAACGCGCAATGGCGGAAATTATCACCCCAGCCTGTCAGCCACTCAGCCACTCTCCCAGAGTGGCTGGACCAGCCACTCAGCCACTCAGCCACTCTGCCAGAGTGGCTGGACCAGCCACTCAGCCACTCAGCCACTCAGAGTGACTGAGTGGCTGGTCCAGCCAATCTGGCAGCTGGTCCAGCCACTCTAGGAGAGTGGCTGAGTGGCTGAGTGGCTGAGTGGCTGGTTTACCCCATTTGGCAGAGTGGCTGAGTGGCTGGTCCAGCCACTCTGGGAGAGTGGCTGAGTGGCTGACAGCCACTCTGGGAGAGTGGCTGAGTGGCTGAGTGGCTGGTCCAGCCACTCTGGCTGAGTGGCTGAGTGGCTGAGTGGCTGGTTCAGCCGCTCTGGCAGAGTGGCTGAGTGGCTGAGTGGCTGGTCCAGCCACTCTGTTAGAGTGGCTGAGTGGCTGAGTGGCCAGGATGGATAACAAACTTCCTTCACTGGTAGCAGATTACTGTAGCTGTATGGAAAAGTTTTTCGATACATACGTAACTTAAGCCCCGTAAAAAAAATCTGCACACATTGCATCTGAATTTATATTCTTTGCTGGCTCGGTTTCGCGATAATGTTAGTTATTTGTATGTAGTGTTTCAACACGCTATGAACCAAACTACATTCGAACTCTACCATTTTCTTGTCAATAGTTTTGGCCAATGCAAATAAATATATCCATACGTATACACGTTGAACACAAAATCATCATAATTGATCTTTCGGTCAATGTGATGCCGACAATGCTTTGCACAAGGAATTCATTTGTTGAGAACACCACTACTTTTACTTTTATCCTTTCGTCCGTCATTGCATGCCGGACGCGCTGCTGTCTTCAGCGCTGTGTACGGCAGCACCTGGTGGGAACGGATTAACAATAGTTCCTAAGTCCGTTATGCAAGCACCAGAAGCTATTTGGCATTGTTTGTGAATTGCTTATGTTCTTGAAATGTGTTCTACACCAACAGTCCGAAACTGCCAAGAACCAGCCTCAACATTGCTACTGTTAGTCAATGGTATCCCCTAGATCGCAGCTGTTCCATGCATACTGCAGCCGTCAACATTTGATCTTCAAAAAAATCAGTGCGAAACGGCATCTTTGAATTGTTCATCCAAATTCACTAAGGAGATTTGGGGTTGAGCAGGAGATGGCAACAAGGTCGATACGCTTCGAATCTACGCCAAGTTACTAAAGCCAATATGATATGGTAAACCCAACTATAAATCGTTCCCATTGGTTCAAAGATCTATCAACCTTTTTGCAAAACATATCGCATGTGAATTTATTTGCTAGTAGTTTTCTGGCAAAGTATTAAGTCGAAGGTCAGCCGTCAGATAAACGAAAGTCCCCCAGAAAGAGAGGGAACGATGGAAGCGAAGATACTTTCGATTCTTTTCTTAATTCTAAAGTTGAATGCATCCCGATTGTTTTTTTTGATTGAACAATTACCAGCTGAGGAGGTGTGCCCGGTAATGACACTAACCACTAACAATTTGCATCAAATTTGCAACATGGACCCTCACCATTTTGTACACAAATTGTTAAACTAGCTCGACCATGTAATAACAATCCATAGCACACAATGAAGTGACCATAACTTTTCAAAGCGATAGAGAAGTAATAATATATATATATATGTATATTTAATAACATGCATATATAAAAAGATTAGAACTATACTCAAATGTATCCTTCCTTTCGCCATAATGATCCGCAGAGACCCACAGAGCGAACCCCTTTAACACAAGTGACTAATAACTTCTTTTTTACAACCCTTTAACACAGATGTTTGCATAAAATTCCATTCAATCCATAAGAATATATGCCCCCGTTCCCTACAAGATAAAGGAAGAAACCCTAAATTAACATAAAACCTCGCTCAAAAAACTACCCAGACCTAAGAAAAATTAGGTCTGGGTAATGCTGCTTACACTCTATTGGCTAAGTTGCACATGACTTCTTTCTCACAACCCTTTAACACAGATGTTTGCATAAAATTCCATTCAATCCATAAGAATATATGCCCCCGTTCCCTACAAGATAAAGGAAGAAACCCTAAATTAACATAAAACCTCACTCAAAAAACTACCCAGACCTAAGAAAAATTAGGTCTGGGTAATGCTGCTTAGTCTCCATTGGCTAAGCTGCACATGACTTCTTTCTCGCAACCCTTTAACACAAATGTTTGCATACAATTCCATTCAATCCATAAGAAAATATACCCCCGTTCCCTACAAGATAAAGGAAGAAACTCTAAATTAGCTTCAAACCTCACTTAAAAAACTACCCAGACCTAAGAAAAATTAAGTCTGGGTAATACTGCTTACACTCTATTGGCTAAGTTGCACATGACTTCTTTCTCACAACCCTTTAACACAGATGTTTGCATAAAATTCCATTCAATCCATAAGAATATATGCCCCCGTTCCCTACAAGATAAAGGAAGAAACCCTAAATTAGCTTCAAACCTCACGTAGAAAATTACCCAGACCTAAGAAAAATTAGGTCTGGGTAATACTGCTTACACTCTATTGGCTAAGTTGCACATGACTTCTTTCTCACAACCCTTTGGCACAAATGTTTGCATAAAAATCCATTCAATCCATAAGAATATATACCCCCGTTCCCTACAAGAGAAAGGAAGAAACCCTAAATTAGCTTCAAACCTCACTTAAAAAATTACCCAGACCTAAGAAAAATTAGGTCTGGGTAATACTGCTTACACTCTATTGGCTAAGTTGCACATGACTTCTTTCTCACAACCCTTTGGCACAAATGTTTGCATAAAATTCCATTCAATCCATAAGAATATACCCCCGTTCCCTACAAGAGAAAGGAAGAAACCCTAAATTAGCTTCAAACCTCACTTAAAAAATTAAGACCTAAAAGGCCTAATTAGACCTGTTAAAATTACCCAGACCAGAAAAATTATTAGGTCTGGGTAATACTGCTTAGTCTCCATTGGCTAAGCTGCACTAGCTATTCACCCACTGAGACATTCTGCCAGAGTGGCTTGGTGCAGCCACTCAGCCACTCAGCCGCTCTGCCAGAGTGGCTGGAGCAGCCACTCTGGGAGAGTGGCTGAGTGGCTGAGTGGCTGAGTGGCTGCTCCAGCCACTCTGCCACAGCCACTCAGCCACCCAGCCACTCAGCCACTCAGACGCTCTGGTAAGAGTGGCTGGACCAGCCACTCAGCCACTCAGTCATTCAGAGTGGCTGAGTGGCTGAGTGGCTGGTCCAGCCACTCTGCCAGAGTGGCTGAGTGGCTGAGTGGCTGGTCCAGCCACTCTGGCAGAGTGGCTGAGTGGCTGCTCCGATTTCGCGAGCCGTGTTGCACATCCACTCGATGATCATGGTATACAGGTTCACCACAGCCCACTTGAGGCACCTGAAAACCTTGGTCGTGTAGAACGCCACGGGGCCATTGCCAAAGCTCTTTTTCGAAAGGTTTCCAAAGAGACCCAACCCCTTGGCAGAGAACAGGTTGAGTCAGTCCTGCAAGAAGTGCTGATGGTGAAGAATAATGCAGCCCGTGTGGGAGGTTTTTCACCGTTGCAATGGGTCTTGGGCAAAGCCCCACGTTCAGATCCTAGCCCACTGTCCGAAGAACGCTTTGCAGAGCTTGGAGCCTTGGAGGCCCAACACAATCCTGAGAGTATCTTTGCATTGCAACACCTTGCAAGACAAGAAGCTCAGAAAGCATTCGTATATCTTGATTGTTCCAAACGTGTCCAAAGAGCGAGGACCAAAAACACATCACCCTTTCCAAGGGAGTTTGAAGTTGGGGACTTAGTAACCTTCCGTAGGGATAACCAGCGGGGAGGTACACGATGGAGCCCCACAAGCAGAGTGATAGGCCATGAGGGAGCGAGAAATTTGTGGTTACTGCGTGGAAATGTTCCAGTGTTGATAGCCAGTCAGAATGTGAAGGTAGCAACCCCAAGTGAAGCATTAGCACATTCAGTTCTCCATGGACGGCCTGTCATTCCTGAAGAAGTTGTGGTTGGAGGTGAACAACAATCCTTTTTGGATGCTCGTGTTTCCCAAGATTCCCATAGCGATGGCTATGAACCGTCCATCCTCGAAAGCCCAGAACCGAGAATTGCGGACGAAGGGACTGAACTTCCATACATAGATTGGGGAGACAGCAATGAAAACTTACCACCAATACCCGAAGATGATGAACTTGATAATGTAGGGGTATCTAGACCAGGAATCTCCAATGATGGTGAAGGCATGTCCGATGGAGCCGATGCCACGGAAGAACTGATCGAGGCAGCCGGTCCCAGTCAGGACAGACGGAGATCGAGTGTCGCCCCTCGTGCCGACAGAAACGTGAGACTTCGCCTTGAAATTCAGCCTGAGAGTGAGCGAGGGTCATCTTTAGCATTCTCCAGACGTGAGTCCATCGATTCAGCAGAGAGACCTCCTGCTGATGCAGCACAACCGGAACAGCCTCAGATTGCCAGGCCACAGGCATGGCCCAATCCATATGATAATCTTAATGACCTTCCAGCATCCCTGAGAACCCACTTCGGGCGAGCTCGAAATGCGGCCGCACAATGGACTGTGGAACAGGTCGAAGAGTCCACCGCTATGTTCACGTGTTTCATGGCAGGGAAGGATGAAATTGTAGAAGAAGGTAAGAAGGTTTTGAAAAGCATTCACTTTGAATCAGCACCACCAGAGGTTCAGAAAGCACTGCAAGCTTCCCGAGACCAGGAATGGTCGAAGTTTGAAAGCTTTGGAGCAGTTGTGCCACTGACTCCGGATCAGGTTCAAGAACTTGTTGCTGAGGGACATCAGATCATCCCATCCAAATGGGTGGATGTTGACAAGGCTCAGTACAAGAAAGGCCGTGATCCAAACTACCAACCTCAGTACAAAAGTCGGTTGGTATCTTGCGGCAATTTCGAGTGTAGTGATGGTCTAAGGTCAGACAGACAGCCCGACAGCTGACCTTGAGGTTCATAACCTTATTTGTAGCTGGTGTGCAGCTCATGAACTTGATCTGCATTCGGCCGATGTAACATCAGCCTACTTCCAGGGACGACCACTGGACCGAGTGCTCCTCATGCGACAGCCGCGAGGAGGCATCCGGGGGTAGATGACGGAGTTGTCTATCTTGTGAGGGTACCAATTTATGGGCTTACAGGTTCAGGACGCGGATTTTGGTTGCGTCTGGACGGAGATGCAAAGAAAGAAGGCATGAAAGCATCGCAATTTTTCCCAGGTTTATATTTCCTCCC